>CAUYLG010008430.1:0-19622 GCA_963573385.1 Cacajao melanocephalus | reverse complement strand
CTTTCCTGTCTCCATTGTTAAGCACAATTATTGGCATAAAAGAGGTTTTTAATACCCATTTTTAGACTGCATTCTAGCCTGGGCAATAGAACAAGAATCCTGTTCTCTCTCCCACTTTCTCTTCCTCTTTCTTTCTCTCTTTCATTCTTTTTTTTCTTTCTTTCACTCTTTCTTTCTTCATTTCTTTTTCTTTCAAAAAAAAAATTAGGGAAGGAGTCCCTCTTTTTGTATTGTTTGGAATAGTTTCAGAAGGAGTGGTACCAGCTCCTCTTTGTATGTCTGGTAGAATTCGGCTGTGAACCCATCTGGACCTGGGCTTTTTTTGGTTGGTAGGCTATTAGTTGCTGCCTCAACTTTAGCCCTTGTTACTGGTCTATTCAGGGTTTCAACTTTTTCTTGCTTTAGGCTTGGGAGGGTGCAAGTGTTTTCATCTTTTTTGTGCTGGTTTCTTCCCATCTTTGTGGATTTATCTACCTGTGGTCTTTGTAGTTGGTGGCTTTCAGATGGGGTCTCTGAGTGGACGTCCTTTTTGTTGATGATGAAGTTATTTCTTTTTCTTAGTGTTCCTTCTAACAGTCAGGCCCCTCTGCTGTTGGACTGCTGGATGTCCACTCCAGACCCTGCTTGCCTTTGTCCCAGAAGGATACCTGCCAGATGTCCGCCTGAGCTCCCCTTTTTGAGGTGTCTCTTTGGATATACGGGGGTCTGGCAGCTGCTTGACAAGACAGTCTGTCCCTTACAGGAGCTCAAGTGCTGAGCTGTGAGCTCTGTGTTTCCTTTCAGAGCTGCTGGGCAGGTACGTTTATGTCTGCTGCAGTGGAACTCATAACTGCCTTTTTTCCCCAGGTGCTCTGTCCTGGGAAGGTGGGGCTTTATTTATAAGTTCCTGATGTGCTGCTGCCTTTTTTCAGAGCTGCCCTGCCCAGCAAGGAAGTAGCCTAGTCACAGTGCCAGCAAAGGCATTGCTGGGCTGCCATGAGCTCTGCCCAGCTGCTGTGTGAACTTCCTTGTGGTTTTGTTTATGGAGGTATAGTTAGAACTGCCTCAGTAATGGTGATCTGCCTCAGTAATGGCAGACTGCTTTTGTAATGGTGGACTGCCTCAGTAATGGTGGATTGCCTCGGAAATGGTGGACTGCCTTGGTAATGGTGGACTGCCTCGGTAATGGCAGATGCCCTTCCCACCACAGAGCTAGACCGTTCTGGGTCCAGCTGCAATTGCTGTGAAACTATCAATCCAGAGCGTTTCAGATTGCTGGTCTTTGTGGGGGTGGGACCTGACGACCCAGATCATCTGGCTCCCTGTTTCAGCCCCCTTTTTTCCATTGAATGGGTGGCTCTGTCTCCCAGGAGTTCCAGGTGCCAGTTGAAACAGCCACCCTGATTTGTGTGAGTTTTTTTGTGGAGACTCGCTGCACTGGCTGAAACAGTCATGCTGGAAACTCATGGTGCTTTTCAGCCCGGGAATCTCCTGGTCTGTGGGCAGTAATAACTCATTTGGAAATGCGGTGCTCACTCACGCTCTGTGTTGTTCTCACTGGGAACTGCACTCTAGAGCTGTTCCTATTCAGCCATCTTGGATCCACCCTCTGCTTTATTCTTTTTTATTCATTTTCTTTTGACTCCTCTGACTGTATTTTCAAGTAGCTGTCTTCAAGCTCACAAATTCTTTCTTCTGCTTGATCAATCCTACTATTTAGCAACTGTGATCTTTTCTTCAGTATGTCAATTGCATTTTTCAGCTTAGATTTTCTGCTTGATTCTTTTTAATTATTTCTACCTCTTTGCTAATTTTATAGGATAGAATTCTGAATTCCTTCTCTGTGTTATGTTGAATTTCTTTGTTTCTTCAAAATAGGTATTTTGAATTCTGTCTGAAAGGTCACATATCTCTGTTTCTCCACATGTCATTGGTCCCTAGTGTCTTATTTAGTTCATTTGGTGAAATCTTGTTTTCCTGGATGCTCTTGATGCTTGTAGATGATCATCTGTGTCAGGCCATTGAAGAATTAGGTATTTATTGTAGTCTTCACATTTTGGGCTTGTTTGTTCCTGTCATTATTGAGAAGGCTTTCCAGGTATTCCAACGGACTTGGGCCCCAAGCCCAGTAATGCTGTGGTTTTTACAGACTCATAGAGGTTACTGCCTTGGTGGTCTTCGAAAAGATCAGGCAGAATTGTCTAGATTACCAGGCAGAGACTGTTTGTTTTTTTCTCTCACTCCTCAACAAACAGAGTCTCTCTCCATGTGCTGAGCCACCTGGAATTGGAGGTGTGGTGATGCAAGCACCCCTCAAGTTCCCTTCTGGCTAGATCTAGTGCAAGTGGTTCTGCAACCTGGGCTGGGCAAAAGAAGAGAGACACTTCTCTCTGCTGCTCCATCCAGAACTTAGCCTGTGTAACAGGTAGCTGGGGTTCAAGATGAGAAATGCTGACATCCATCCCTTCTGGAAAGATATCATACCATAGCACTGGATTGGAAGTTGAGGGGAGAAGGAACCCCATCTTCTTAGCCACACCTGCCAAGAGTTTCTGCCACTCTGAGCAGAAGCAGGAAGGGAGGAAGTAGGCTTATAAATCAAATACCACAGACTCCTGCTGTTCTTACCAAGTCTTGGTATATTTTCCTGAATAAATGTTTCCTCATTTGCTATATACCCTTAGCACAATTTCCACTGACTTTAAACGGTAATTTAAAAATAATTTTCATCAGTTTCACTGTTGAATGTGTCCATGGAATCTCTCATGTTGCCATTCCAGAAATAGAACATCTTTATTTTTTGATTTCTGTATAATTCCTTTGCTTTCTTATGGTCTCAAATATCTATTTAAAGGGATGTTTGTCACATTTTATCTGGAATTTTAAGATCATCAGTCTGCTTTCTGTCTCCAATTTGTCCTTCAAAACGCTTAAAATATCAGCTTCTGTGAAGTCCTTCTTCCCCTAGATAACGAAGGAGAGTCTCCTTCCTCTGCTTTCATGATTATCTTTTATTATCCATCTGTAACATTACATTGCAATTAATTACTTGCATATGTGACTCTAATTCAAATATAAGTTCCTTGAAGGCAAGAAAAACATGTCTTATTCTAATAAAGTGCTTCAGTAACTAGTAAAGAGTTTGGCATATAGTAGAGAACTCAATTGACATTTGTAAAGTTAATCAATAACTGAATTAATTGTATTTTAGTTGTCTAAATAATATATAATGAAGGTCTGAAACAGACAAGCAATTTATCTAGGAAGCAATTTATCATAGCACTGTTAACCGTTAAACAATGAGAGGGTTAGGGGTATTGACAGCTTACCCAGTCAAAAATTCATGTATAACTTATTACTTCCCCCAAAAACATAACTACTAATAGCCTACTATTGACTGGAAGCCTTACTGATAACATAAACAGTTGATTAAGACATATTTTGTATACCATATGTACTATATACTGTACTTTTATAATAAAGAAAGCTAGAGAAAAGAAAATGCTATTAAAAAATTATAAGATAGGGAAATCTATTTGCTATTCATTAAGTGGAAGTGGATCATTATGAAGGTTTTCATTTTTGTTGTCTTCATGTTGAGTAGGCTGAGGAAGAGGAGGAAGATGAGGGGTTAATCTTGCTGTTTCAGAGTTGCAGAGGTGGAAGAAGTGGAGGAGGTGAAAGGGAAGCCAAGAAAAGGCAGGCACAATTGGTGTAGCTTTGTGGAAATACACTGGAATGTGACTGTTTTTTCATTTCTATAAAAATGTTTCTATATGATACCAATTCTCCTACTGTTTGCTTTCATTTCAGTGCCCATATTATAGAAGGGTGCATGTTGTAAAAGAAGTCAAAATAAGTCTTGAAAAATTGGGATGCCTCCATCAGACTGCCCAATGTCAATTTGTTTTCTGGCACTGCTTCTTCTACATCTTCTTTTTCATTGTCTGGCACTGGTTCAGAAGCACTCAACTCCATCAAGTTGTCTTCTGTTGATTCCTTTGGTGTGGTGTCTATTAGCTCTTGAATTTCTATAAGATCTATATCTTGAAATTCTTCACCCCCCCACCATTTTATGATTTCCTTGATTGGTTCTGTCATAAGTCCTGTGAAGTCATGCACAACATCTGGAAACAGTTTCCTTCAACAGGAATTTAGAGTTTGGGGGTTGATGGCTTTACAGCTTTTTCTATAACAACAATGGCATCTTCAATGGTGTAATCCTTCCAGATTTTCAAGATGCTACCTCTATCGATGTTCTCTTCCATAGCATTGACAGTCCTTTCCATAGAGAACCATGTGTAATGAGCCTTAAAGGCCCTTATAATCTCTGATCTAGAGGCTGAATTAGATACATTGTATTTTCAGGCAAGCAGACCACTTAGACACCTTAGGTGTTGAACTCATGTGGTTTTGAGTTGCCAGAAGCATTGTACAATGTCAAAAGAACTTTAATGGCAAGATACTTGCTGACTTCAAAGATGAAGCATAGTTGGAATTAGTCCAAAAAAAAGTGTTCTCATTGTCCAGGTTTTCTCTTGTACAGCCAAAATACTGTCAACTGGTATTTACCTTTCCTTTCAAGGCTCAGAAATTAGTGGCTTTATAGACAAGAAAAGTTCTGATCATAAACCCAACTGCATTTGCAAAATAAATGTCCTTTGTGGCACTTTTTAAAAACAGAATATGGCACTTTTGTCTGCATTAAAAACCCGTTCAGGCAGATATCCTTTCTCTTCAACAATTTTCCTGATGGTGTCTGGCAGCTTATCTGCTGCCTCTTGGTTGGCAGAAGCTGCTTCTCCTATTATCTTGACATTTTTAAGGCCAAACCTCTTTCTAAAATTATCAAACCATCTTTTGCTGACATTAAATTCTCTAGTTTTAGATCTTTCACCTTCATTTTGCTTTAAACTGTCATATAATGACTTTGCTTTTTCTCAAATCTTAAATTTAATCTCAAAGTCTATAGGTATGCCTTTCTTATAGCACTCCTGCAGACACATAAAAGCTGCATTTTTCAATGAGATAAAAAGGTATTTTGCAAAAAGTGAAAGGTTTTTGTGCCTGCTGGTATAGCTCCAGTGACAGCCTCACCATTTTCTTTTCTTTTTCTATAATGGTCCTTACAGCGGATTCATTTGAAATGGCGGGCAACTGCAGCTGCAGATCTCAATCTATGGTACATATCAAACAAATCAACTTTTTCTTATAATGTCATGACTTTTCTATGCTTCTTGGGAGCACTTCCAGAATCACTAGTGGCACTTCATATAGGTCTCATGGTGTTACTCAAAGTTTACAGTAATGCACTAAACATGATGAAAAATACACAAGAACTGTGAGAGATCACTTTCTACTGCCATATGCAATTTACTAGAGATGAACTGCTCCTGTGGAGATGATTAGCACCAAATGGTGTTTTAAGTGAATACTCAACACTTGAGCTCACCACAGTAACAACAGTAGGTGGCTATGAAATGACTGCAGTAGTAAAGTATGTACTACAATTTTATGCAATTATGATTTAATATTGCATCGTTACATTTGTTTACATTTCTCTCAACTGTGAATGGTACCATGTATAGTCTATAAATGTATGTGTAAATTTTAATCAGTTTAAACTTTTTAGAACAGATTCATGTACACTTTATGGTAGTAAATGATAAAATGGACTAGTGTCTACATATACTTTATGCATTCATGACACACCTAGCTTTTAGAAAATATTTTAGATATTTCTAGGCTAAAAGGTTCATCTTCGAGTTTTTTCAAATTGCCATAAATCTCTAAAACATTTTCAAATATATTTACTGAGAAAAATACATGTTTATATGCTGAGTCACACAGCTCAAACTCGTGTTGTTTAAGAGTCAACTATAATATCCTACATTTACAAGGAATTGTCATTCTTTAAAGTTGTATCCATTATTTTATTTGTGCCTCAAATATTATGGCTGGAAGAGCATTTATATTAAATACAAATTGTTATTCTTCCAACTCAGTATAATTCAATACTGCTTTAGTTATGTTACCTTGATGAAGTACGGTGAAGCCAGATGCAGATCAACAGCGAGAAACCAGAAAGAGTTTTACAGTTTCTTATACTGACAGTTCTGGGAAGAACACAACATGTCACACAGGGCCACTCAGGGGAAGCACTGAGGTTGGACATCAGGCAAAGAGAGAGGGAGGAACTGTGGACAAATGTCTTTATTGTGGTTTCTGCAGGAAGGAATGGATGAAGCAGGATAAGCAGGCTTAGGACTGACTAACTTGAACACTTTCAGTGGGCTCCAGGGTATAGGAGCTGTCTTTGGTTATCTGATACCTGGCCTTAGAGCAATTAGAGAATGTGTATGGTGGCCGGGAGGGTGAGAGTCTCATAACAGAGGTGGTTGGGGTTAGGGCTTAACTGATTGCTCAAGGAGAACTGTTGTTGTTGTTGCTGTTAATCCATGTTTGCAGTTTATTGCCATACAGAAAACATTTTATAAAATAACACAGTGGACGTCCACTTTAACATAGTCACATAAAAACATCACAGTGCAAGAAAGTAATCACGATTAAGCATGAAGACATCAAAAGCTAGTTAGTATTTTAACCACAGGGCAGAATACTCCTGCTGTCCCTTCCTAAAAAACGTTGGCACATTCATTAACTGCCCAGGTTACAAAAATCACTTTGTGTTCACTTCTTGTCCTTCAATATATTTTCATAACTACACTGCGTCACATTAATGCTGGTGGACAAAAGAGCTCCTATAAAATCTAAAAACCTTTTAGGTAGCACAGTGATTTAAAACCAACTAGCAGAAAGCTCTCCCAGAATATTTTTGTATGTAATTCACAATAACAAAGTAAATAGCTGTTTTACCTTAAAAGAAGCTAAAGAAAAACAATTTCATTTTTTTAAAAACATCATTTCTTAGCTTTTAAATAGAGAGATAAAGTTTTAATTTTCTTGGGGGAGGAGAATATTTCATAAGTAAAAACATCAAATGTTGCACAAATGTTTCATTTAGGAAACAAGTAAATACTTAGATTCAAAGGATTCTAAAACATTTTATCACAGTAAGAAAAGTGTAATTTAAAGCTAAAAAACTGTAATACATTGAACCAAAATAAATTACTCATTAACATGTGAAAAACAATAGAGCTTTTCACAAAATCCATAATTAAGGAATAGTGGGTAGGTGAGATATTTTTCCCAACATTTGGCCAGATTCACTAAGAAGCTCTGGGTAAAGGACGCCTCCTCGGACTCAGGATCTTGGCCTCTTAAATGAGAGCACTGGACTAACTGCCCATTCATATCCCTCTAAACCACACAGTTATACACAATTATTCATCTTACATAATCCTACCAAGGATAAAGTGCTTCAACTCAATGTATTTTCCAGACAAAGCTCCCTGTTTAAGTGGCAAAGCTCTTCTTTAAACTTGAAAATTTTTACTTTAAAATGTCATTTCCAGGGCCTCAAAACTGTGTCAAGACAGCATTTTAAAAACTATTATTACAAATAAATATTAAGACCTAAGTTCTTATTTCTTGTCTCTCATCCTCTCTGTGCTAAGTTGTAGTGTGTAGTATCACGTATACAAGCTCAAGGAATAGATATCTGAACTTGAACTCAGATGTAAGTCTCATCCATAAAACGTGAGAAGGTTGATTAGACAATACCAAGGTCTCTCTTATCAATAGTGCTCTTTTACTTTTTTCAAAAACAAACAAGACCAATATGGCTTAATTTCAGTGTATGAAGCAAAGAAGATGAGTTGTCCCCAATATCTGTTCTGTGTTTTGTGCTTTGTTTGGTAATAGCTCCCCTGATTTCCATCTGGACATATAACTACTCAAAATAATGACTACATTTCTCATCTTCTCTTGAAGGTAGGCATTGCCAAGTAGGTAAGTTTAGCCAAAACAATGCAAACAGAATTGGTATGTGCAACTTTCAGGAAGTGTTTTAAAAATATAAGCAAGAGCTTCATCAGTCATTCCTTTTTTTTTTTTTTTTTGGCTGACTGGATGGGGATAGGAAGCTCAAGCAACCATTTTAGACCATAAGAAGCTCAAGCAGGCACCATGGTTCATGTGATAAAGATGGCAAAGCCACAGATAAAAGAAATCTGAGACCCTGACACCATGGACCCCCATGCCAGCTACATATCAGGCAGACATTTTGTCTGAGGGAGTAAACATGGTATGTTTAAACTACTGCTGATTGGGATTTTCTGTCACTCATAGCTGAACTGAATTTTAATTTGTGTAGTGTGTGTCTACTTATCTTCCTGAATATCTGTAAATTCATTCTAAAAATGGACAGCCTTAGAGACACGACCCAGGAAATACTTTCTAGGTCTTCACAGTCCATCAATAGAGCCCTCAGTGGTAGGACTTAGGAGTACCTTCGTTTTTTCTACCCATTGGATTATAGGTTTGCTAGCAGCAGCAACTATCTATAACCAAGATTCTGAAATAATGTTGGGCCTGGAAGAAGATGCTTGATGTTGGGTTATCTTCTCATCCTTCCTCCTCTCTAAGCCTTTACTTTTTCTTTTCCTAAGTCCTGCTTTGACTCGGGCCACTCCTGGGAGGTACACAGAATGCTGATGATCTACGACAGAGGTTGTTTCAGGCTCAGCTAAATCACAAAGTAATGAACTCACGGTTCTGTGTCCCAAATCTGGTCTGTCACGTACAAGCTGGGCAATCCTGAGCAAATTACTTAAACTCCCTGAGCCTATTTCCTCATCAGCAAAGAGGTGGTGAAAATGCTTACATCATAGGCTTGTTGTGAGGATTCAATTGTAACTACATACGTTAGGTGCATATCACATAATAAGTACTCAATTAATTATAGCCACTGATAGTAGTAATTGAACTAGTAATAATAGTAGCTGGACCTGCCTCAATTTCCACCAGTTTCCAGCTGGGAGAAGATAACAGGATTCACCAGAGGATCTTCTTTTCCCTTCAAAGTGTTGTCTATTTGACAGTGATGAGAATAAAGACAACAATTCTATCTCCAGGGATACTGAGTTATGTTATTTACCTGTCTTTGCAGCACTTAGTGTTCAAAATAATGCAGACTTATTTTAGGTGAACATTAATTGCCAACTGACTCAACTTCCAAAAATAAAAAAGAAAAGAGTAACATAAAGAAGGTGAGAGGTAATTACTGCTTGAACATCAAATACTTTCTATAGCATCAGACTTAATTAAGTGCAAATGGATAAAAAAATACCACATGGATTAATTTCTTTCTTATTTTTTCTTTAGATGGAATTTCGCTTTTGCTGCCCAGGCTAAAGTGCAATGGTGCAATCTTGGCTCACGGCAACCTCTGCCTCCCGGGTTCAAGCGTCTCTTGCCTCAGCCTCCCGAGCAGCTGGGATTACAGGCACCTGCTACCACACTCAGCTAATTTTTGTACTTTTAGTAGAGATAGGGGTCTCACCATGTTGGCCAGGTTGGTCTCGAACTCCTGATCTCAGGTGATCCACCCAGGTCAGCCTCCTAAAGTGCTGGGATTACAGGTGTGACACACCATGCCTGGCCTAATTTCTTTTTAATAGAGATTTAATAATTAAAAGACAGAGTCTTTGCAAAATCCATTTGTTGTTTTGCCAAAATCTAAACATTTGCGAAGTGGTGTGCAGTATCTGGATTCCCTAAAACACATTGATCCCATTCAGTATTAATTTTTAGAAAGATTTGTAGACCTTTTAGAAAGTACTATATCTGGCCAGGTGTGGTGGCTTACGCCTGTAAGCCCAGCACTTTGGGAGGCAAGGCGGGTGGATCACAAAGTCAGGAGATGGAGACCATCCTGGCCAACGTGGTGAAACCCTGTCTCTACTAAAAATACAAAAATTCGCCTGGTGCAGTGGCACCTGCCTGTAGTCCCAGCTACTCAGGAGACTGAGGCAGAAGAACCACTTGAACCTGGGAGGCAGAGGTTGCAGTGAGCTGAATCGCGCCACTGCATGCCAGCCTGGGCGACAGAGTGAGACTCCATCTCAAAGAAAGAGAAGAGAAGAGGAGAAAGAAAGAGTTATATCTTTGTGCCTCCCCTAGATTCATAAAGAATTTTTACCCCTAGATGCGTAAAGAAAAACTTATTAAACCACAAAAGTAAATGAGGAAGTAAGTATATTTGATACAGGGCTTTGAAATTCCAAGAACATTTCTTAATAATATATATTGCTAAGGTTATTAAGCACTTTCTACATAGCAGGTATCACGCTAAGCAATTTAAATGCATATTTCAATTAATCCTTACAACATCCTTGGGTGTGGTGCCTTACACCACTCACGTATCCTGACACTAATCATTACAACATCCTTGGGAAATACATGTTTACCTCCACTTTTAAAACGGAGAAATTGAAGCTTAGAGAGACTAGGTAAAAACATAAATGTGAGAGCCTCTACTAAATTCCTGTAATAAGTTGCTTTGTCACAGCTTTAATGGAAACCTAAGCTGAACTATATTGGCTAAAATAAAACATGAAAAAATCTTCAATGGCTGGTAACTGTCTCATTTAACACAGATTGCTACAAATTTTATACTAGTAAACAGAAACAATGTTTGGTGACTCATTCATACTGCAATTGGTAATTTATCATGCTGGCCATTCTGCAAGTTGAGTAGATTTTTTGGCAAATGGATCTTTGTTTGAATTGACCTGCCTCCTAGGCCCATGTTCAGGATCCTATTGCTTACCAGATCTCAGTTACAGCTAGCTGGAAGCTAAGGTGTTAACGGAAAAGAACATAGTTTTTTTTTCTCTTTTCAAGAACATGTATTCTAACAAGAAACGTGACGAATCGACAAAGTCTTCCCAAAGTCACTCAATCTATATTATATTTTCTGGCTCTTGATGAATGTATATTTCGGTACATGCTAGCTTCCCAAAATCTCATAAATAACACATAGATTACAATTTTTCAACCTCACTGATTGTTGACTTTTCCACTTTGATCCAATTGATTCTGTTATTACTTCACTTCTTGTCCGGCTTTGCTCCCTCAGTTCATTACTATATAAATTTATACATATTGTTTTGCAAATTCTCTTACCTCCTTTGCTTCTCTCTCCCTTACTCCAAACGGTCAGCACTGGAAATGTGCAAACATTCACCCAGTTTGTGCCATACCCATGTAGCTAAACTTTGCTAGGGAATTACACTACCGGACAAATTGGTATGCTTATAAGTTGATGAATACCAACCCCAAATGGGCATGTGATACCTCCTCGTAGCCTTACAGAAAATCTTACATTTCTCTCCTAAAACTACTTTCCCACTGCCCACAAGGATATTTCACACTTTATCCACTCCAAATTTCCTATTCCTCCTCTTCCTCCCTAAAAGGACTGCATTATAATTTTTGTGGGCCCTGAATACTTCTGCCTTCCTGGGTCCCTTCCTCTATTAAAAAATACTAAAAATTCTGTTTCATCATCAAGTTGTTATAAAGACAAACACAATCCAAATGTGATTAACTATTATATATTCATTGTTACTGTATTCGTTTTTTTCCTTCTGATTTCAAAAGAAATTAAAATTAAAACATTTTCCATGGGCTCCTCAAAATACTGTGGGTCCCAGGCAGGCACTTAGACTACTATGCTTAATGGATAAGCCAGTCTTGCTCCCAACACCTCTTCATCTGATGACCTTGCTTTTAACTCTATTTAGAATATAGATTAAAGATTCCTCATCTTGGCATGTGGAGCCTGGGAGTGAAACCTGGGCAGAGGATGTGAAATGGGAGTTGTTTCTATATAGCAGGATTTCTCAACCTTGGCACTACTGACATTATGGGCTGAATGATTCTGTTTTGAGGGACTGTCTTGTACATCGTACGATATTTAGCAGCATCCCTGGGCTTTCTCCTCTAGATGCTGGTACAAATTCTCCAGTCATGACAACCAAAAATGTCTTCAGACATTGCCAAATGTCCCCTGGGTGGCAAAATAGCCCCTGGTTAAGAACCATTTCTATATAGGCATAAGTTGAAGCCATGTCAGTGAATGAGTTCTTGGGGAGAGTCATAAGAAAGAAGAGAAGAAGATACTAGTGAACCCCAACATGTGAGAGACTAGCAAAAGGAAAGGAGCTGCCAGAGAATTCTATCCTACTCTTAATCTGGAGTAGACCTTGAAGATTTAGAAAGATTCCAATGTCTACAACCTTTTAGTGAAACAGCTGAATAAAGGATTTTGTAAAACCACTTACCTGGGCCATCTCAAAGGTGGAAATGTTCCCCACACTCAGGGTGATTTGATGTATCCCTGTCAAACAATGAAGTGTTGACATAGACAACCTCTGAGAATCTGCCTAAGCCCCTGAGGTTCTGTGAGACAGTTCTAATTATTATAAACAAGAGCCCGATACTATAAAACCATAGAGCTTCTTGATTTTTTTAAAAAACTAAACGCCAGATCTATGACTTTTATGGGTCACGTAGAGTTGTGCAGACACAGCATGCTTTGCCAAGTCCTGTGTCCTCACAGGTGTTACTTCCCAATATACCTTTTGCCCTTCTAATTCAATTTCAGCATCTGCTTCTCAGAGAATCCAACCACACAGGAGGATAGTTTATTTCTTCTTTCCACAATATGAAAAAATATCAAATGTAGTTTATCCTCAACTCCCACATCATAACCCATAATCCTGTTTATATACATAAACACAGGCAAAAGACGCTGCATACAGAATGTACAGTTTTTTTTTTACTTAAGTAGCACAAGTATGCTTTCAAAAG
Organism: Cacajao melanocephalus; assembly: GCA_963573385.1. Classification (NCBI taxonomy): domain Eukaryota; kingdom Metazoa; phylum Chordata; class Mammalia; order Primates; family Pitheciidae; genus Cacajao; species Cacajao melanocephalus. The sequence goes on along the minus strand of CAUYLG010008430.1, from coordinate 6,866 downwards.
GCAGAGAACTGTAGTCCTTTATATACATGTTTTACTACCTACCACGTTATTTTTTTTCTCACATGAAGAGTGTTTAACTTCACTTCTGTTCAAGTCTCCTAATGAGATGACTAAACTCATTGCTAATATTGAAGGAAGACTGTGTTTGTGGTGGATGAACCAGGACCTCTGGTCCTCTTAGGGTCTCAATGCCTCTTCACTTGAGTAGGGGTAATTCATCAGTGGTGCCACAAACAGGATTGCTATGCATGATGTATTCAGGTGTGCCCCTATACACTGTGGACAGGGCTGGACTCATGCAGCCTTCCTTTGGCCAGAGCTGCAAACCGGCCAGGGCCACAGCAACGCTGTGTGCCCTGCTAGATTTTGCATAGCAAAGAGTATCTTTTACCATGTTCCCTTTAAATCCTTGAAATACTGGGAAATCTTGTGCTTACTAATCTTACAGTTGTAAAGCCTAACATGTATGTTAATCAAAAGGTGCTCTGATAAGCTCTTGTCTTGGATTTCATTGGCATTTTAAAAAATGCTGTTTCAACTGTAAATACGTAGAATTCTAAGATGGCCCCCTTGCTCACACCCTGTATAATCTCCTCCCCTTGAGTGCAAGTGGAACTGGTGACTTCTTTGTACCCAAAAGAATATAGCAAAGATGATGGTATGTCCCTCCTGTGATTACCTTATGATTGCTATAGAAGTCTCTGATTTATATAGACTTGCTCTCCACTCTCCTGATACCCTTGAGGAAGAAAGCTGCTGTGAGCTCAGCCACAAGCAAGTGAATCCTTCCAACAACCTGAGGGAACTTGGAAGCAGACCCTCTTCCAATCGAGCCTCCGATGAGAACTCAATCTGTCTGACACCTTGATCATAGCCTTCTGAGAGGATCCAGCTAAGTTGTGACTGGAATCCTGACTTATGGAAGCTGTAATATAATAAATAAGTATTATTCTAAGCCACTAAATTAGTGGCAATTTGTTCCACAGCAATACAAAACTAATACAAACTGTCTCTTTATTTTAAATTCTTCATGCTTTTTTTTCTCTTTTACCTCCCTCGCTGTTTTTTTTTTTTCTTTTGAGCCAGAGTCTCACTGTGTCGCCAGGCCCCAGGCTGGATTGCAGTGACGCGATATCAGCTCACTGCAACCTCCGTCTCCCGGGTTCAAGCAATTCTCCTGCCTCAGCCTCCCGAGTAGCTGGGACTATAGGTGTACACCACCACGCCCAGCTAATTTTTGTATTTTTAGTAGTGACAGGGTTTCACCATGTTGGCCAGGATGGTCTCGATCTCTTGACCTCGTGATCCGCCTGCCTCAGCCTCCCAAAGTACTGCGATTACAGGAGTGAGCTACCGTGCCCGGCCCTCCCTCGCTGTTTACTGGAGATTGTAAATCTCATTTTTTGTTTGTTTCAGAATAAACCTTTTTGGTATAACATTTTTATGGAAATGCATTATATTTTAATACTTTTCTCAAACTAGCAATAAAAACTGCAAATTATTAAAATCCTTTACTATCACACAACTGTTTTAATAAAGTTCAGAAGCTTACTAGTCAGAATAAAGTTGGTCTTATTCATATTTCACATTGACATTCCATTTGACCTCTGTCTCCTAAAGGTTTCATTTGCATTCACTGATGAAAACAAAAGACCCCACTCCATCCCCCTAAAAAATCTAAACAGTATAAAACAGACTTTAGCTCATGGCTGATTTTAGCCCAAACATTTCAATAGGATATTTTCACTGAATTGTCTATTAAATTATATTTCTTAAAGGAAGTAGAGGATAATTTAAACATTTCAAACATTTAAAATGACTGTTATACTGACTACTATGTAAGTAGCTGAGTTTGGTATTTTAGTGATACAGAGAAAAAATCAACTGAGAGAAACTTCTTTGTGGTGGTTTCATGATTTATATCTCTCAGGGGAAGCCTGCCATGTTATTTGATTCACAAAATCATTTTTTAGAGTGATCTTTTGGTATATTTATTTTATCATTCCTGATAATGTATAATAAACACATTTTGATATTTCTTCACATATTGTAAAGCGATCTTTGTCTATCATTTGAAATAAAAATTATCCAAATTTCATTTGAAAGAGTAAATGTGATTATTCAGCAAGCACTATAAAGGGACATAAGGCATAGTGTAGGGCACACTAAAGAGGTTTGATATAAATTACAAATGTTCTACAATATTTTAATAAGTCTACAAGAGTGAATGTCTTATCTCTGCAGTCTGCCTTTTCTTCTTCGTTTTTTTTTTTTAATTGTACTTTGGGCTCTGGGGTACATGTGCACGTCCTACACTCTGTAGGATTGTTGCATAGGTACATACATGCCACGGTGGTTTGCTGTCTCCGTCCCCCCTGCCTTCGCCTACATCAGGCATTTCTCTCATTGTTATCCCTCCCCATCCTCCCTGCCCCACCACCACTGTCCCTCCCCTCCCCATTCCTCCACCCCTCCACCAAGTCCAGTGAGTGCTGTTCTCTTCCTGGTGCCCAAGTGTTCTCATTGTTCAACACCCGCCTATGAGTGAACACATGCGGTGTTTGGTTTTCTGTTCTTGTGTCAGTTTGCTGAGAATGATGGTTTCTAGATTCATCCATGTCTCTACAAAGGACATAAACTCGTTGTTTTTTATGGCTGCACAGTATTCCATGGTATAGATGTGCCACATTTTCTTTGTCCAGTCTATATCACTGATGGGCATTTGGGTTGGTTCCAGGTCTTTGCTATCGTAAACAGCACCGCAACGATGGCTCACTATGTTCACTTCGTAAAATGCTGTTTCAACTGTAAATAGGCTCAAAATGTAAATAACTCAACATGCCCGCAATTGTAAAATTACCGCACAGTGAGTTAGTGTTAACTCATCTTTTTGTAGCATCTGAGATGCATTCTTCTTTATCAAGGGAAGCATATATACCTTAGAAACATATTTTTTAAATGAGAGAAAATTGTAGAGCAAAGAAAATATTCCATCAAAGAATGGCTTAGAATATAAACTATTTTAGAAAAACTATAAGGTGGTACGCATGTTCTCACTCATAAGTGGGAGTTGAACAATGAGAACATATGGACACAGGGAGGGGAACATCAATACCAGGGTCTGTCGGGAGGTAGTGGACAAGGGGAGGGAGAGCATTAGGACAAATACCTAATGCACATGGGGCTTAAAACTTAGATGATGGGTTGATGAATGCAGCAAACCACCATGGCACATGTATACCTATGTAACAAACCTGCATGTTCTGCACGTGTATCCCAGAACTTAAAGTAAAATAAAAAAAAAAAAGAAAAAAGAAAAGGAAAATCTATCAGGTGGTAGGGCAGGGGAGGCAGAGAAGAGGAGGGAATGCTATTACATGGGGAAGACCTCTAAGATGATTAAGAGGTTTGAAGGTTTTAGAGAGGATCCAGAAGACAAAAGATATTAAAGCAAGAGAAAATAGTATAGGTGAACAACAACAGAACTGAAAGAATTGCAACTTTTTTAACCTTAGAAGAAATGAACAAATTGTTCATAGTATGGAGGTAAAAATGTCAGCCGTGTTTTCCCTTTCATACAGTCTAGGAATTCCTTCAAAGATCATCTTCGATTTAAAGATATGTTAATAAACACATGTCATAATTTGCAGCCATTTAGAACTTTGGAACAACTGAGTTTGAGGAATGGTTCACCTTATGAGCTTTGCTTTCCCAACATAGGAGTCCCAAACTCACTTTCCCAGCCTTCCTTGAAGCTAGGGTGTAAATTTTTGTATTAAACTCAGCCAATGAAGTGCACTCGCATGAGTTTAAGAGACAAATATGGACCGGGCGTGGTGGCTCACGCCTGTAATCTCAGCACTTTCGGAGGCCGAGGTGGGCGGATCACGAGATCAAGAGATCAAGACCATCCTGGCCAACATGGTGAAACCCTGTCTCTACTAAAAATACAAAAAAAAAAAAAAAAAAAAAAAAATTAGCTGAGCTTGGTGATGTATGCCTGTAGTCCCAGTTACTTGAGAGATTGAGGCAAGGGAATCATTTGAACCTGGGAGGTGGAGGTTGCAATGATCGGAGATCGTGCCACTGCACTCCAGCCTGGTGACAGAGCAAGACTCTGTCTCAAAAAAAAAAGAGACAAATATGAGGAAACGGACACTGTGGAGTCTCTAAGCACTGTGCAGTCTCACCATTCTCTAAAGAAAATGATGGCAGAGGCAATGAACTTTCAGGGGCAATGATGGCAGTAGTTCAGCATCCATTGTCTAAGATCAATGAGACAATTTGTGGTGTCTGTGCCCAGTGGTCACAATGGTGGCATTCTTTCTGGACCCATCCTGTAGCATCATTTGGATGTTGTGCCTTCCCATATATCTTTGAGGCTGGGTCTGGTCCTCCAAGAGGGACTGAGACATCTAATAATGTATGTCAGATATATTTTCTGCCTAACCAGCCATAGTAAGTTCTGGATGTTTGCAACCAAGAACCCTGACTGATGTGAATCCATTTCTAAACAGGAGAGCTACGAAACCCTAGATACAAAGGAATCATTAACAGAGTGACTTTCTAAAATTATTGCAATGTTACTTAATCCAGAGTCAGAAAAACATAGTACCCTGGGGATGTTCTTTGCAACTCAGTAATTTACTGAAACATTGGGAAACTGAAACACCACAAATGAGTACACTAGGATAAGTAGAATACTAAACAGTTAATAGCTTCTGTTTTATTAGATGAGGGAAGACTATTTTAAAACATAATCACATATAGTCCAGTGGGAGTAAGGAGTAGCGGAAGTATAAGTGAAACTAAAGTTGTAGAATGTTGGTAATTAGTGAATCTGGGAAATCGATATTCTATTTACTTTATGTGTTTGAATTTTTTCTTTAAAAAGTTTAAATAAGAAATCGTAAGTTAAGGAAATAACATTAATTGGGAAAAATATATGCTTCCTTATTTATCTTTAAAATGAGGAAGAGAAACAAGACTAAGCATTGTTTAGAAATTTGGATAACAGTGTCCGCCAACATGACAGAACTGAGACAAACGTGTAAAAACAAAAGATAAGGACAGACTTACAGTGGATGTGACTACTTTTTAGGTCACTTTTGCTCTAGGTTTTTCAGGAATAGCTTATTAGTGTAGTCTACAAGTATTTTTATTAGTGCCTGCCGCGTGTTGGCATTGTTCAAAATGCTTGGAATATATCAGGAAATAAAACAAAGATCCTTGCCCTTTCCTAAATTTTTTTCTATATGTATTACCTAATTTCAATAACAGATTTTATATATACTTCAGTTTACAAGTCTAGTTATCTAATTTTTAAAATTTAAAACTGTCTTCTGTTTTCATGGTTTAGGATCACAAGATTTTATAGCTGAAAAGAAGTTTAGATTTCATAAAGTACAACTCCTAATTTTCTTACAATTCACAATAATATTTTACCTTTGTAAAATCCTTTATAAGTTGTAACATGTCTCCTTGAGACCTGGAGAGGATAAGTGACTTGCCTGGTTTATACTTCCTGTTAGTAGCTGAACAAAGACCTTCCAATTTTTGCTTTGGTACCCTTTCTGCTACACCAAACTTTGCTTATTTCAATGCAATGGTTGTGGTTGACTGGAAAGATTTTAACCTAAAAATGCCACTATTTTATTCATCCTGGGTCTATTCCTCTTGACTCCATTGCTCTCCGTGCCCCTTCTTCCCCCTTTCTCATTGGCTCTAACCCAATCCTACAAATGACTAATATGTGCCTTTCTCTTTGGCACTAACATGCATTCTCACATGCTGCCATTCCTTAACCATTGTTCAGCTAGGCTCTCCTAATATGGAACCTTTAATCTTTTTTGATAACATCCTCTCTTCATTACTCTAAATAACTTGTCAGGACATTTCTTCTCATCTTCCAGTTATCTACATGTTTCAGATGGCTAGGTACACAATAATAAACAAAGAATGGAGGCCCCATGGCTGACAAGTATACTGCTGTATTTAATTACTTCTAGGTTCTCTGCTACCCTTAGCTTCATAGAGTATACCCCCATCTCATGCAGCACCAAAGAGCATTTTTAAAATTAATTTTGTTATATATACCCACAAGTTTATGTTCATTATATCAGTAGAGTCTAAAGTCCCCTAGAAAATATCTGAGGTGCAAGCCACAACAAAAGTGTTTCCAACTACTAAGTTTTAACATAATCTGCCTATCAGTTATTGTTTGGCCACTCAATCTCTCTCTCTCATGAGTGTGTGTGTGTGTAAAGTGTTACAGTGCTTAGGTTATCTAAGTTTTGGGGAAAACATGGCTTAAAATAATTTACAGATGCTTCTTGACTTACCATGGGGCGACATCTGGATAAACCCATTGTAAGTTGACACTGCTCAAGGAAATAAGAGAGGACACAAACAGATGGAAAAACATTCCATGCTCATGGTTAGGAAAATCAATATCATGAAAATGACCATACTGCCCAAAGTAATTTATAGATTCAATGCTATCCCCATTAAGCTAACAATGACCTTCTTCACAGAACTGGAAAAAACAACCTTAAACTTCATATGGAAGCAAAAGAGAGCCTGCATAGCCAAGACAATCCTAAGCAAAAATACAAAGCTAGTGGCATCACACTGCCTGACTGCAAACTATACTATAAGGCTATGGTATTCAAAACAGCATGGTACTGGCACCAAAACAGAGACATAGACCAATGGAACAGAGCAGAGGCCTTGGAGGCAACACCACACATCTACAACCATCTGATCTTTGACAAACCTGACAAAAACAAGCAATGGGGAAAGGAGTCCCTGTTTAATAAATGGTGTTGGGAAAACTGGCTAGCCATGTGCAGAAAGCAGAAACTGGA
>CAUYLG010008429.1:0-75259 GCA_963573385.1 Cacajao melanocephalus | reverse complement strand
CTGCTTGTTTGTTATTTTCATCTCTTATTCCTTCCTGTCTCCATTGTTAAGCACAATTATTGGCATAAAAGAGGTTTTTAATACCCATTTTTAGACTGCATTCTAGCCTGGGCAATAGAACAAGAATCCCGTTCTCTCTCCCTTTTTGTCTTCCTCTTTCTTTCTCTCTTACATTCTTTTTTTTCTTTCTTTCACTCTCACTTTCTTTCCTCTCTTTTTCTTTCTTTCAAAAAACAAACAAACAAACAAACAAAAACAAATGGTACATTACAATTCTTCGTGGAAATGTTGGTCTCAGGTTGTAGGAAAACTACCAGCTGAGACCTGGGAGTACGTGAAGGGTACTGCCACTCTGCAGTAGATGGTTCTGGAATTGAAATCATCTTTGCAAAAATTACATCAGTAAGAAAATTATGGCAGTGGGGGAAATTTGATCTAGTCAACTTCATCCCGCCTTTAACTTTCAAGCTGCCAGACATTGAGTTTATAGTTTAAATGATCATAGCTTTTCCCCAAAACTCAGCTGCCTTTGTGAAGTTAATGAGAGACCACCAGGATATGAAGACAGGGGAATGTGGATTTTTCTAAGGTATACACATAAAGAATTGAGAGCCATTATTGCAGAGGTCATAAGATATGTGACTTTCCCAATTACTCCTGCAGATAACACCATTAATGTGGAACTTAAGGTGGGCCTTTTGTGATATTGTTTTAGGTTTTATGCATGTCTGACACTCATGGCTCTACCTGGACCTTACATAGCTCCTATGGCCTCACCCAGAAGTGACTTAGCACAAGAGAGTGACCAGACCACAATCAGCCGGGAAGTTGGCAGCGAGCAGAGCAACTATTGCAAGTCTCTATGATTTCATATCTGACCAAGTCAATAGGTGGCAAGCACGCTTTGCCAAACCACCCCTACCCCTTCTCCCAAACTACTGTTGAAAAACCCCTAACCTCCAAACCTTCTATGAGATTGATTTGAGTAAGAACTCTTGTCTTCCACATAGTATGGCAAGCCTCACATCAGTTAAACTCTTTCTTTACTGCAATGTTATGGTCTTTGTGCAGCAGGCAGGAAGAACCTGTTGGATAGTTACAGGATTCTGTAGAGTTGCATTGTGAAACATACACTCTTCCCTCTTTTATTCATTTATTGAATACATTCACTGGGCAAGTCACTGTTGAAGGGATTAGGGACACAGCAGAGGAAAAAAATCACGTATCTACCTTTATTGAGTTGTATTGTGATGGGGTAGGGATACAAAATGAAAATACAGTACAAACAAACAAAGAAAAAAAATATATACATATATAGATATATATATATTACATGAAAATAATAAAAAGTGCCAAGAAGAAATTAGTTAAAGATGATGTGTTAGAGAGCCATGGAAGGATGGGGTGACATTGGATTAGGCAATGAGAGGCCCTCTTCAAAAATGTGACAACTGGGCTGAGCCACAAGCTAAGGATGCAAACGTTTGTATGGTATCCCAAAGAAAAGGCACTGGGTGACTTATGCCAACTGAGGTGATGAGGATAGGGAGGGGGCGAGGGAAGAGCAGATGTGCATACCGAGCTCTGTATGTGGGACTAGAAACTCTTACAGCTTTGGTGCCTCTCCCCAGAGAGAAAGTGAACTCCTTCAGATAAAAAGCCAAATCCATCTTCCTCATCCCCTAGAACCCTCCCCTTCTTAGGTGGTTCTGCATAAAAATGTGAAGATAATTTTTAAGCCTGATGAGTGAAAGCACTAATATTGCCTTCCTTGTACAGCACAAAACCTTGAGAAAGATGTCTAGAAATAATAAATGCGACGCAAAAGTGGAATCTTCCCCAGAGTTGTTCAGTAGAGGCATGTAACAGCATGAAAAGTAGTCACACACATCTTCTCTAATGACTCTCTGTCTCCACGGCCTCTTACTAACAATAAAGAGTTTAAACATTCCATATGGCTTCCACATACCTGCTTGGGAATGAGCACCTGGAGAATACCAAGCTTCTTGCAGTAAAATGGAAGGTTGGAATATTTAGTCTTTGAAACATGAAGCACAGCATCTTTTTCTGGGCTAGCATCTGGACATGACCCTGGAGGAGAGAGAATTGCCACTGTGGAATATAGCCAATGCTGCTCCTCAGGAGAGAGCATCTGGATGAGCCTGTGGTTTCAGAGGGAGGAGCACATTCCAATAGGTCCATGTCTCCAGGGATATCGAAGGACAGTGACTCTATTGGTCTCCTAGGATTGGAGTAACAAATTAACACAAACTAGGTGGCTTCAAATCACATAAAAAAGAGTGTTCTTTCACAGTTCTTGAGGCCCAAAGCTGGAAATCAAAGTGTTGACCTGGCTACTCTCCCTGTGAATGATCCAGAGAAGCATTCTTCCTCACTTCTTCCAACTTCTGATAGATCCAGGCTTCCCTGGTTTATGGCAGCAAAAACTCCAATCTTTGCTTTTCTCTTCACAAGACCTTCTCCCAAGTGTATCTGAGTGTCCTTCTCTGTGTCTTACAGGGACACATGTCATTAGATTTGGCATCTACTGTAGTGCAGGATGATTTCTTCTTCAGATTTGTACCTTATTTATCTCTGCAAAAACCCTATTCCCAATCAGATAGACATGAATTTTGGAGGATATTATTCGACCCCCTTCAGTGACCTCTTAAATAAAGGGAGAGTTTTGTAGCTTGAGTATGTGGGGTTTTGAGTCTAAAACACAGATTAGGGTTTAGGTTCTATGTGATTTTAAGCATATCCAAATTTTCTGATCTTCTGGAGGCAGTAAGAGAGGAATTAATTTTTATATTGCTTTTGTTTTATTTGTATAATAGAGATGCAATTAAATGCTGTCCAAATAAGTATAATTTGAGGATTGAATAAAAACTCAGTTTCACTAAAACCAATGAGCGTTTGGCATGGTAGACATAAATGTAATGCCGAGGTACTAAAAGGAGGCTCAGCTGACACTATATTTCATGTTATTTTGGAACACAAACCTGTAACATGCATGTAAATACTTAGGTAGTATGCCTTTAATCATTTATTAAATGAATTGATGACTAAGTATTAGTTTAATATTAAACAAATACGTAGTGACCATCTGCTATGGTTTTATTTTCACTTTTTGTGTTGTGATTGGAGTTTTCTGTATGTAATACGGCCTATGAGACTTCTGGTGCCACTGGAATGCTCAGGCTGATGTGAACGTGTTACCTGTCAGAGGACCTTCAAATGAGGCTAAAAATAATAGCTGCTTAACACAGCTTAATAGATCTTTATTAGCCAGGCATGTAGTCCCAGTTACTCAGGAGGCTGAGGTGGAAGAATCAATTGAACTCAAGAGTTTCAATTTACAGTAAGTTATGATTATACCATGACACTTCAGCCTGGGTGACAGAGTGAGACTCCATCTCTATACAAAAATAAAATTAAATTTATAAAAGTAAAACCAGAAGATATTTTACAGATAAACTTAAAATAGTTTTTGTAAGACAAAATAGAAAGTCTGATTTCTATTTTTAAATGTTTTAAAGAAAACGTGTTTTTACATGTATTTTTCTTTTCCAGAAAAGTGTTATCTGATTTGGGATTATTGCTATCACTCCTTCAAAAATAGGCTAGGATAAAATAGTGAAAGTATTTCGTCAATACGGAAATAAACTGAATTTTAAAAAATATAAATAACTGAAACCAACTTACTAAGTACAATTATTAAATACCTTAGACACGTCTCATTAATTAGAACTCAGATAAAAATATATGATGCTGCCTAATAAAGTGCTGGAATTTCCTTTCCTTCATTAACTGCATGACATTGAGAAATTTACGTAATCTCCCTGAGCCTGTTTCTTTAACTGTCAGATTTTCCATACCTCCTAGGGGACTGCGTGAAAAGGAAATCAGATTTTACATGTGAACACGCTCAGTGCCATCCCTGGGAGGCAGATGCCACAGTCCCATACTGCCTTTCACCAGTTGCATCTACTTTATGTGTCAAGATGCAGTGAAATGACTTTCTTCTAGATTCTGAAACCTCTTTCAGCGGTGAAAGTTGTTGGTTTTAGAGCAAGCCCATGGACGATCAGAGGGCAAATGTGACTCACGGTGCAGCCGATGAGTTAATTGTAATTGAAATAATAGTGCTCATTGAGTGGCTTTTAAAGGTTTTTTGGATACAATCTCACCTAATCCTTATATAAATGCAGTGATGCTGGTGAGTATTCACATTTGTCAGTGGGAAAATGGGCACAGAAAGGTTAAGTAGTTAAAAAGATGGTAGTCTCTCTCTGTCTCTAAAGCACACTTTTAACAATACCTACTTCATTTCCACATTTCCTTCCTTCCTTCCTTCTTTTTTTTTTTTTTTTTTTTTTTTTTTTTCAGAGTTTTGCTCTTGTTTCCCAGGCTGGAGTGCAATACCGCAATCTTGACTCACTGCAACCTCCACCTCTTAGGTTCCAGCGATGCTCCTGCCTCAGCCTCCTGAGTAGCTGGGATTACAGGAAGGCAGCCACCATGCCTGGCTAATTTTTGTGTTTTTAGTAGAGACGAGGGTTTTGCCATGTTGTCCAGGCTGATCTTGATCTCCTAACTTCATGTGACCTACCCACCTTGGCCTCCCAAAATGCTGAGATTACAGGTGTAAGCCACCACACCCAGCCACTATTGTTCTATAATAATTTAACCTGAATGTGTGGACAAAAAGAAGGTGTAAAAAAGTTATAGCACCATGTCAGAGTTGTGTTTTTAGGTGGGGCAGTAATTGCAGTGAAATAAAAACCCAGCTCTATCAGCAGAGCATAACATTTACCCTCATTCTTCCAAGGTCTTTTCAGCAAGTTGCCTTCACCATGTTTCCTCCCAGCAGCTAGAATACCTTGCCATTGTTATCATATAGCATTACAATAATCAATCTAAGATTGCAATAGTCTAGGTCAGCTAGCAGTCCTGTTTACCATTGGCTGGGGCATCCCATTAGGGAAGAAGAGCTGTGTCACATTGGGTAAACTATTAAACTTATTTTTTCATCAAGTTCTTATCTTTCAATCTCACTTAAAATAATAGTAGCTCTCCCATAGGGTTGCTTTTAGGATTAGATGGGATAGGACACAAGCAAAGCATTTAGTGTCTGATGCTGGGTAAACTGCTCACCAAGCCTTGGCCATTTATTATCTCAACATTTACAGAGTGAAACAGAGTAAGAAAAGTGGTGGATATTTGTTAACTATTAGCAGAAAATGTGTAGCGGAGAACAAGTGAAGAGCAATGTGCCTGAAGCAAGAAGCTTTAAACAGAAAGCTGACTCTACTTCCAATACGTCTATAATGAAAGCACTCCTCCTGTATTCCTAAGTTGCATTGATGAGATGTAATTCAGCATCATTGTTACAAAAATAATACAGCCTTTGGAAAGGAAAACCTGCTAGTCTTTTCTCCCTGCTATGGGTCAATGGTTATCCCATCCAAGCATATTTCAGTACCTAGAAATTATCTCATCTCTCTTCCTAACAAGGGCCATGCCTTTCTTGGTAAGATATTAGAACCTAGATTTACCACAGTGTAGCTAAAGCATCTGTTTCTCCCTGAGGCCTGCGGAGGTCCACTAGAAGAAGTGATCTCTTCAACTCTGGTTTGTTTATTCATTTACTAAATATTTATTGTGACCCTACTATGGGCCAGGTACTATGTCAGGTACAGAAATGAAATGGTGAGCAAAACCATGCATAATATTTGCTTTCATGAAGATTTCAGTATAATAGGAGGGTCAAATTTTAATAAAGTAATTCCATGAATAGATGTGAAGTTGCACTCATATCAGGTGTTGCAAAGAAGAGGTGATAATAGGATGTGGATATATGACAGGGAGAAATGGCAAGTTTGTAAGCCAGAGTGGGGAGATTAATTGAGGAAACCATCGTTGAGCTAAAGTCTGAAACAAGAGAGAATGACTGGCAGAAAAAGATGTAAGCTTGTATGTGTTTAGAGAGAGATTATGGGTATTAGGTATGTACTGAGGGCAGTAGGGTAGGTTTTTTTTTTTTTTGACAGTGTGTTGCTCTGTCACCCAGGCTGGAGCTGGAGTGCAGTGGTGCAATCTCAGCTCACTGCAGCTTCTGCCGTCTGAATTCCAGTGTTCTCCTGCCTCATCCTCCTGGGTAGCTGGGATAACAGGTGCACAGTACCATGCCAGGCTAATTTTTGTATTTTAAGTAGAGACGGGGTTTTACCATGTTGGCCAAGCTGGTCTCGAACTTCTGACCTCAGATGATCTACTCGCCTCTGCCTCCCAAAGTGCTGGGATTACAGGAGTGAGCCACTGTGCTCAGCTGGCAGTAGGTGAATTTTAGGAACTTTCAGAAGCGGGAAAGGCCCCATAGCGAAAGGAACATGGTGTGTCTGAGGTAGTGAACTAAGGCAGCAGGGTGGCCACAGAGGGAAGGTACCCAAATCCTTCTGATTGTTGGTTTTTCACTGTGATGTGTGTGCATATCTAAGCTCATCTAGAACAACGCTGTTCAATGGAACTTTCTGCCATCATGCAAATGTTTTATGTCTGCACTATCCAACTAGCGGCTGGTTAAGTGTGCACCAGCCACTGACCACAGGTAGCTCCTATGAACAAAAGACTGAGTTTGAATGTTATTTAATTCGAATTATTTCAAATATAGAAAGACTGATGTGACTGATAGCTTCCTAATTGACTCCCTGGTTCTAGAATTTTTCTATAGACATCCAAGATCAAATCTCTTTGAAACAGCCAAGTATAAGGGGGTCCATGACCCTTTGCAGTTGCAGGGAGACTGACCTCTCTTATTCTGGGGTGGAAACTGGGATTCTACCTGTGAGGAGGGAAACTGGCTAACAGGACTCTTGCTTTGCTGACAGTCCCTGTTTCCCTTTTTTTTTCTTTTTGCCCAACGAATTCCATTTTTTCCTCACCCTTCAAAGTGTCTGCAAGCCTAATCTCTCATGGCCATGTGACAAGATCCCAGCTTTTAGCTGAACTAAGGAGAAAGTCTTACAACATCTTAAGCACATGATTATTCCCTGATCCAACTATATATTATCCAAAGTGCCCCAAACTGTGCCATTATGTAGAAAATGCTGATTTCGTATTTATTAGAAAGAAAGTAATGGGGAAAAGAAAAATGAGAAAGACAAATTGCAAAGGAATAATTAAAACCTTAATCCAGTGTTTTGAGAAGAACTATGATATTAATAATACTACTGCTAATTGTCATGATGTAGCATTGCTACCACTAATACTTCTGATTACCATTACTATGATGCGTTAAATGTTCATTGAGGGTTTTTAATGTGCGAGTCATTATTTATGTGTCATCTTTGCAATAACCCTGTGATATAGTTGTTCTTTGGTCTCCATGTTACTGATGAGTAAAATGAAGCACAGAGGGAGGTCCCATTCTATTTGGAATAGGTGTCAATGGCATATCATTGACAGCTATCTACTCTTCCTCAGGGGAATATGTTTGGGACCAGATCTCCCTGCCTTTCAGGATCACCCATTCCATTTTTGAGTGTTCCTGATAGGTTCTTAATTTGTGAGGAAAAAAAAAAAAAGTCTTTTTCTAATTCCACCCACTACTTGGAGCTTCTGCCCTTGGGCAAAGAAGGGCCAGCTAAAACCTGAATGAAAAAGCCAACCAATGGCACCCGCAGATATCATACCATCATGACAATAGATTTCCAGGAAATTGTCAACTCTTAAGCTACTTGGGATCATGGTGAGAGGTGATTTGAAGGTCTCTAAATGGTCTTTTGCTTTTGAATACTATGTTAAACCCCACTGGAGGAAGCAAGCACCTAGCTTCAGGCAAGGAGGACTGCAGCAAAGGCATTGCCTCATCAAACTCCCCCAGTGCTTCAGTTTCCTTAAATGTCACTTTCTCTGAATCTTTCTTTACATTCCACTTTTAGGCAAAACGAAGCATTGCCTTAGCAGTGTTTTTCTAACCACCATTCATCTGCACTTCTTGTTTTAGCTAGTTTGCTCAACACTGTACTTCTAGCACCTAAAATAATGCATGACTCAGAGCAAGTTCTATGTATTTGTAGAATGAATGCGTAAAGGTCAATGGTGCTGTCCTGTAATAACTTAATGACATAGTAATCTGTCTTACAAGAGTATGAACATTTAATTCAGGGACTGTGTTTAACGGCTGGTAAGTAATATCTGAGGATAAGAAGGACTTCCCTTATTGAGTTTGCTAGATATGATGTTGAGTACCTGAGGTGAGTAATCGTCATTGATCTTTGCAAACCAATGGGTAGATATTTTAAAGGTAAGAACACTGTAACTCAGAGAGTTTATATAGCTTGTCAAACTTGGTCTTTATATTTTAACATATACAAATAGAGGAATCAGAAATATTTATTTGTCTGGCTTCTCTTCCATCTGTATCCCCAAACTCACCCATGTATTACCTTTTCTTTCTAATATGAACTTGGTTCTAGTTCATATTAGAAACATTTCAGTGTTTTCAGGCTGAAGAACTGTATGGTTTTCCTCATTCCTTTAGTTACACATTTTATTTCTTATTTTTTCCATCACTTCGGCCAAGGGATTTATTTGTTTCTAGAAATCTGCAAGTGGGGGCAATGCTTCACAGAATACTTGAGAACTTTATTACATGCCTAGTGAAAAAGAGTGCCTAGCACACAGTGAGGGAAAGGAAGGAAGGAAGAAAAGAAGGAAGAAGAAAAGAAGGCAGGGAAGAATGGGGGCAGGGAGGGAAACAAAGAATCAAAGAACGAATGATGCACTGTAGTTGAAAGAATACATTCTGGTATTAGGAGGATCTGGTTTCCCACACTGTGTGACCATTGGAAGCAATTTAACTCTCTGTGTCTCCTTTTCTGTATCTGTGCAGTGAAGACAACACTCATTTACAAAATTTAAGAATATTTTTAAATCAAGGATGAAAATACTAGTAGAAGGTACATTGCAAGGGTCAGAGTGTACATCTTTTCTTCACTCTGTAATTTTTCCTGGGAAAGGGGTTCCTATTGGACTCTGTCCACAGAAGCATTAAATAATGTTCCCAGTGGGGGTGAGAACCACAGTGTAATTAATCTGATTGTACATTACATTGCTGCCTGCTGAGGTTTTCAGGATAAACTAGTTACAAATTATGATTCCAGGTGTTTCTTTGGCTCAATTAGACCTGGCTGATAGAGATGGATAATTGTGATAATTTTTTTACTTAATGCATCATGATAAAAGTACTACATGTTTCTGGTGGAAATTTGGCAAATAAACATATTATGAAGGCAAACTAGACAGCAACCGTGAACCCATATTCAAAGAAAGTCACTCTTACTTTCCAGTGTATTCTCTTTAACGGTGTGGTATTTTTGTTTTTTGTCTCCAACTCTGTTTTTTAGCCCTATTTCTCTGATTCATAACATAATGCCTGGCACATACAGCACATTCTCAAAACACCTTTATTGGATTAAGGGATATTTATATAATTGGGACTGTATTTTCTATAAGGCTGCATGTCTTATATTTTTACTTAACATTATTATCAAGAGTGCTTTAACATAGCATTAAACATTCTTTGACAAACCATGAAAATGGTGCATAACACTCAATCTTGGGCCATGCTGTCATTTATTGAACTAATTTCTAAAGTGGAGAAATTTAAATATCTTCAATATTTTCAAAATTACTACTACCATCATAAATAAATATCTTCATTAGTAAGTACAGAGGGCTAATTAAGTGACAGTTTTCAGAACATTTGGAGACCATCAAAATCATACTTGACATTTTTAAAGAAAGATTCCTTAATATAGATGAAAATAAGTTTATTTTGAGGCTGCTGATGAATATTGTGAAATTGCAGGATAGAAAGGATTTGATATTTTGTATGTCTACCAGCAGTGCATGAAGGCAGTCATTTCAACCTTTGCTCATTACAAACATTGATTTTTGTTTTGGCTAGTTTGCAGGTGACACATGGTGCCACACTGTTATGGTAATGTTTATTTCAGTGAGGCTGGATTATTTATTTTCATTACACTTATCCAATAGGATCAAGATGCCTGGTGAAGAGGCAAGTCAGTGTTGGTGTGCAAATCTTTCCAAGGCCTCTAGGAAAATGAGCAATGCACGTGGAAAACAAACACTAAAACAAAATCCCTTCCAGCTTACAGTTATGGGGCAAGGGTGGCAGTGAAGCTCTGCTCAAGAGGAACAGAAAACACTTTTTATTGCACTTAACACAGATAAACCAACTAATTATTTCTGTTCAAAAAATACAGATTTTGTTAACTATCTAAATATTGGCATAAATCCCCAAACACTAAATTTTTTGGTTTGGTTAATTTTAGACATATACATAACATAGATAAGTCCTTAAGTGCTTGAAAGTGGTATGTTTTCATAATTTAATAAATTCATTTTATCAAGCATTTAATATCTGTTGTGTTCCAAGCTCTATGCTTGCCATTTAGAATGTGCAAATTAGTAAGACATGAGCTTCTCCTCAAATTTCTCATTATTCAGAGGAGAAGACGGAAAATAAAATCAGCACTCAGTACAAAGTGTAATTCATGTGATAACACACATATACACAGAGTACTATCAGAACAGAGAAGGGAACACATAAGGAAAGACAAGTGTTGTTGAGATCATTCTTAAGGGATGAATTAGAATTTACTATGTGGTTGAAGATATAAAAGATGTTTTGGAAAAAATAAATTGACATATGTGAAGGTACATGAATGCCTAAGCTGTTTTTGCATAACTTTACACTCTTCAATGTGACTGCATTGTAGACTCTCAACATTAAAATATCCAGTGATCAGAATGGCAAAATAATTACATAGGAGATTATGAAGACTTATCTGTTGAATGCGAAGGAGATGGAATTTCTCATAACAATGATTGAGAGATCCTAAATAACCTCAAATAAAAAGATTTATAATTAGAAACAGCACTTTTTTTTTCCATATTGAGAACTGATTGCAAATGGGAGGTGAATGGAGGTAGGAAAGTAAATAGTCTTCATGATATTTCAGAGTTCCAGGAAGAAATGATGACAGACTGAGCAAAGACTGTGACAGTGAGACTAGAGGGAAGACATCAGTTACAAGAAAGATTAGGAGGTTATGGTTATTTGCTTCTAAGAGATACTTCAGCAACAAACCACTCTAATTTTCAGTAGCTTACAAAAATGGTTTATTTCTCACTCATATTGGTTTCTCTAGGTAATTGGGATTTTGCTCACGTCTCCTCTCATGCTTTCACTTAAACTGAAGGAACAACCCTATACAGGACATGTATTATTATAGCACAGAGGGAAGGAAAGGGAATGGCCCCAAATATTCAATGATACTAAGGCTTTTGCACAGATATAGCCTATATCATACTCCTTCACACACCTTTGGATAAAGCAACTCTTACGGCCAAGCCCCCTAGAAATCGAGATATGTAATACTTTAAGGGGAGGGAATGTTGAGAACAAAAATATAATCCTTCACAGTAGATGTAATGAAATTAACTTTGAAGTTCATTCATTGCATGGGCCAGTGTGGCAGGGCTTGAGGGAGAATTATCAAACAGATGGAGACATCTAGGCTGTTTCTCATGGTTCTTGACTGGCACTGCTTGAAAGAGAAGGGTGTTACTCTCCAAAATACTAAATATGAGAGTCACTTCTGTTCAGGGAGGTAATGAGTTGAGTCTTGGAAGTATTAACTGTCATTTCCAGGTGCAGTTGTTCAGTAGGTATTTGTCCTTATGGGTCTCAAGCTCACATGCAGTTAAATCTACTGACCTGGTTTTATTTTTTAAATTAAAAATAGTAACTGCTTGCTCTTTATTTACAATTCAATTCAATTTAATTTCCATATTATTAAAAGTGGTAAAAAATATTTTGAGGTGGCCAAATTCTTTCCTGAAAAACAAATGACAGAGAAGTAGTATCTTAGAGGAGTGCAACAAGAGCTCCACTTTATGTTGTTATTTATCTTGTATATTCCATTTGCTTTCAAATACAGTTGAAGTAGGAATATGGAGACAGAAGCTCGAATCTCTAGCCCCATCTCAACACAACATGTAGCTGCAGACAAGCTGCTATCTGGACTTCAATTTCTTCCTCTAACAGTTTAAGGTTCCATGAGGACAAAAACTTAATTTTAATTACACACTCATGTATCACCAACATTCAGAACAGCCCTTGACACATAATCAGTAACAAGTAACTATTTGTTGAGTTAATTGAATTTAAAAAATTAGATACTATAATATTTTACGTCTTTCATGGTTACATGGATGCTTATATTTGATGGTGAGTGCATTGATGGAAAGTTATGAAACTGTTCTTCAGTTTAAGCACTCTCATTCTTGGGTGCTTTTCTTCAATAAAACATGCACCCTTCTAAGAGGAATATGGCTGAGAATGCCGAGAAAGAGTTCACAGAAAGTGGGCTTCAAAATGTGGAATTATTTTCAATAGATGGTGAATAGTCAAAAAATAAAAAATTGGATTCATGTATCTCTGCTCAGTGTCTGCCTATCCAGCACAAGTCCTGTTGACCTCATGCCAAGCTCCCTGACTGCACTGAAGGAGAAGCTTTACATAACAGAGGTGGACATTTGGACTTAGGAAGCCAGAGTTTAGTTTCACAGAATGCTTAAGTTCTCAATTTTCCAGATCCACTTTTGCAGTTTGAATTTTGTTGCATTTCTTTTCTTGTTTTGTCAATAGTTTCTCAAATTGATGCATTTTTATTTCCCCAGGTCACTATTCTATAATATTAAATAAAACCTGCACCAGAACTAATCTTTGCAGAACTTAATCTCAGCTGCCTGTGCTTTTAATTGTGCCTCTTGCCATTTTATTTTGCTGAGCCTACAGGGTTGAAAAAATGGGGAAAAACTGATGAACAGCAAAATTAAATGATCAATACATACTTGTGTACATTTAGCACAAGCTCACATACATAGTTACACAAAAGACTCATAATTAACCCCTAGATGTGCATTAGTGAGGGTCTGGTGTTGATTTTAGTGCTCCCTGGATTTAGAAAATAGATGTAACCCTAACTGTTATTTGGAAAAAAAATTACAGTCCTACTCCTTCCCTGGTGTCCTTCTCTCAGCACCTTAATCTGTTCTACATTGTCATCAGTTTGGATTTATCCCATGCAATTTATGTTTCCTAAATATCTCCTAAATATCACTTCCTTCCCTCCCTGACATCTTATCTGCATGGTATTAACCCTCTTCCATAACCTGACCTTCCAAGTCCTGGAATGAGCAGTCAACATCCTCCATGATTCCTTTCCATGTGACTGGATGGAAATTGGTGTCTTGACCAGGGGAATTTAACTCAGTGATTGGGTTGGCAAAATGTGATTTTCTCTCACTTATAAATTTGGAAGTGAAATATGGAGATGGGTTTAATTAATCATGGGTTCCACACTAGATGAAAAGGCTCATGTGACTCAGGACTGCAGGCAAAGTCAGAGGCTGCCAGAATGGAATACATAAAAAAGAGGTCGAGTGAGCCTGTATTTAGAGAAAAAATATATAGTTCACAAATATGGGAGATGCATAGTTAAAACGATACAAATGTGTTAGTTTTCTATTGCTGCTGTTGCGAATTATCACAAATTAGGTGGTTTAGAAAGGCATGCAATTACAATTCCCAGTGCTGTAGGTCAGGAGGCTGACATAGGTCTTACAGGGCTAACGTCCAGGTGCTGGCAGGCCTGCACTCCTTTCTGGAGGCTCTGGGAAGCATCCATGTCCAAGCTTATTCAGGTGGTTGGCAGAATTCAACTCCATGTGATTGCAGGACTGAAGTCCCTGTTGGCTTACTGGCTGTCAACCAGGGATCCCTCTCAGCTTTTAAAGGCTACTTACATTCCTTCAAACGTGGCTTTGTTCCTATATCTTCAAAGTCAGCAATGGTGGGTCGAACGTTTCTCATAATTCACATCTTTTTCATTTCCCCTTCTGCCTCTTCTGTTCCTTTGCTTTCTCCTGCACCTGAGTCTCTCCTATCAGATCCAGAAAGAAATCCACTGCTTTTATGAGCTCAATTAGACTGCAGCCATCTGATATCCAGGATAATGTCATTTTATGGTCTCTGACCTTAATTATATGCATGCTTTTATAGCAATATTTAGGCTTGTGTTTAATTAAATAGCCAGAGGATTGGAGTCTTTGGGGAAATGTTTAGAATCTCGGCTACCTCAGGAAAAGAGAGCACGACAGAGACTCAGAGGCAGAGACAGGGATGCTGAGAGGAGCTGATTGCTTCCGGTTAACATTTCAATCCCCAGTGCAAACCCTTCCTGAAGCTTTAAAGCTCTTCCTGCCCTGGGTTTTAATGAGATCCACCTATATCCTTGCTATATTATCTCTATTTACTTAATCTGGCTTAAAAGGGTTCCATTAACAAACACATGCCCTATGTCTAAGTCTTTTTGACACAAAATTTGCCAGTGTCAAATAACAATTTGGTGTTCAAGGAATTGTACCTTGGGTTCAGTATCCATGGGTTCAAGACCAGGCTTCCCCATATGGTAGACGTTTTATTTCCGTGAGCCTTGTTTTATAAAATCTGTACAATTGAGATGAATTATAGACTAACCCATAGGCTTCTCATAAGGTTTAAATGGATAATATGTGCAAAAATTTTCACTGCTGACAAGTAACAAAAAGAGATGTGACTCAGTAAGTCACTCAAATTTATAAGTTTGTTTTCAAATGGTACCTCACACTTGACCAATAAACAATGTGGCAGGCAGCCTGGCATGGTGGCTCACGACTGTAATCCCAGCACTATAGGAGGCCAAAGCAGGTGAATCATGAAGTCAGGAGATGGAGACCATCCTGGCTAACACGGTGAAACCCCATGTCTACTAAAAATACAAACAAACAAACAAACAAACAAACAAACAAATAGACGGGCATAGTGGCATACATCTGTAGTCCCAGCTACTCAGGAGGCTGAGGCAGGAAGATTGTTTGAACCCAGGAGGTGGAGGCTGCAGTGAGCTGAGATCACATCACTGCACTTCAGCCGGGGTGACAGAGGGAGACTCTATCTCAGAAAAAAACAAACAAACAAACAAACAAACAAAAAAAACTACAGCAGGCAAGTTTAGTTTCTCTGGGTTTTCCAAATATGTATGAACACACTTACGTATTGTATTATTTTTCTTTTCTTTGTTCTCTCAAACCCATTTTGACTGCTTATAGAGGTCACCCTCTTCCACCAGTGGTACTGACCAGGCCAGAGTCAGCTAAGGAAAATATGGCTTGCTCTGATGTAATGTTACTACCATGGTCAGAGACACATTTACTTTAAGTAAAATAAAAAAAAAATATTTATGGGCTTTGAGCACTGGGGTCAAAAGATACAGCAGTGTGAGACATTCACTTAGCATGTAATAGGATCTGAGAGAAATGTTAGTGAGATTGAGGGGATAGAAGAAATGTCTGTAGGTTACAGGTTTGGTGGAGAAAAGACAAAAGTTCTTTTCTGCTGGTGACTGTTTTGCCTGTGAAGGATGTGTCAAGATTGTCTGGTGAAAATGAAAGAACATGATAGAGTATGGTGGTTGAAGGGTAACAGGATCGCAGAGTTCGAAATAGTCATTGCCAAGAACGGTTGGGTTGGTTGGGAAACCGTACTAAGCAGACAATATGGGACATCACAACAGTATAGGTAGCCATCTCTCAGGCCTTGAGGAGGAAATCAACACCGTCGCCAGAGGAATGAGGAAAGACTGGTACTGTGGGGCCGTAACTGAGCTGATTCTAAAATGATGCGAAGCAGTTTGCAGCATGAAGGAGGAAGACACAAGAGGAGCCCATGTTAGGACAGCACTGGACAGGCTCCCTAGGTGAAGCATAAGGTGTGCCTGGTAGAGGGCAGCAGAAAAGGTCAGTGATGTGGACGTGGAGCCCATTCCAGACTGCCCTTGCTAGTTAGAATATGGACATTATTTGGTAGACAACAGAGAGATAGCAGAGGGCTTTAAATACAGGCTGTGTCTGTCCTTATAATTTAACCTTTCATTCATTTATTCTGTATTTATTGAATTGTCATGAAGCATCAGGTTTATGTTTAGAAAGATAACACTTGGCTGGGTGTGGTGGCTCATGCCTGTAATCCCAGCACTTTGGGTGTCCAAGGTGGGTGGATCACTTGAGGTCAGGAGCTCGAGACCAACCTGGCCAACATGGTGAAACCCCGTCTCTACTGTAAAATACAAAAATTATCCGGGAATGGTGGCGGGCACCTGTAATCCCAGCTACTTGATAGGCTGAGGCAAGAAAATTGCCTGAACACAAGAGGTGGAGCTTGCAGTGAGCTGAGATAGCCCCAGTGCACTCCAGCCTGGGCAACAGAGTGAGACTTTGTCTCAAAAAAAGAAAGAAAGAAAAAAGAAAGATAACACTTATACAAATAACTTTAATAATTCTAGTAATAATTATTAAGAGCAAACATTGATGGAGGGCTTAGGAATTTCTAAGTGCTGGGTAAATTCTTTCTTCATTTCAGTAATATTAAGGGTAAAGCAAGGTTACTATTCATCCTTTTAAATGAGAACACTGAGGCACAGAGAGACTTCTGAGCCAATCCCAAATTGCATCACTATTAATTCAGGATCCCACGTTTGAATGCAAGCAGTGTAAGGCCGAACTTAAAATCTTCATGTCCCTTTGCAAGAAGACCTGCAGGAGAGTTTATAGGCCCTCTGCTAAGAATTATTGCTCCAGGTCTTAATGTGTTATTGTTTGTTGTTGAGGAAAGCAAAATAAAAGAGTAGTCAGAAAAAAATATTGGCATGTTATATGAATATTTCTATTTGGCTGATATACTAGTGTCTAACTGAAAATGGTTCAGTCCCCTCAATGAAAAATCTATATTGCTTATAGACACAGATCTCTCAACAAGTCCAGTGATCTGATGGACTCTTGATCATGAAACACTTTCTCATCGCCTGTGGTTTCTTATAGCTTATTAAATTAAGACTTCCAGAGTAGAGTAGATATCACATTTATACCAACAGATAAATTGAGATTGTACTTACAGTTTACAGGGGTTAGAAAGCCTGGTTTAAAAGATTGTTATATGTGTGTTCTTGCAACTGAAGCTAATAAAATTGACATAAATCAGAAAAAATGGGTGTTCTCTAGTGGGTACTTTCACAGATTAAATTAATGCTAAAGCAATATTTGTAGCCATTTAAAAAAGGTTTTGAAGATAAAAGCCATCCTAACTTTTAAGTTTTATTATTATGTAAAACAGGAAGATTCATTTTTTACAAAGTCTTCAAGACAAGCTAAAACTGGGAAGGCAGTAAAATTTTTATTTAAAAATTATTCAAACAGATCAATAATATAATTTTCTTTATTGTTTTATTTCAAGATTTGTGTGCTTTTCTTGCATCCAAGAATTTACACTTACTGAAATGCAAGTAAAATGTTATTATTTGTACTTCTGTCTATTATAGTTAAATAATGCATAGAGACAAATAAAAAAATTTTGACCTGTAAGTATATTTCTGTATATTTCGTTTCTGTAGATTTCTTGCATACACACACATACACACACAAACACACACAACACATACAAGAAATATATATATATATATATATACACACAAAAGAAATACGTATACACACATACATGCACAAGATGCATGTGTATTTATATATATGTGGATAGATAGATAGATATAATATTACTTAGACACACCACTGAGAGCATCTCTTAATACCTGTGGCCTTTGGATGCACTATTCAAACTGAGAAACTTGATAAAATAGAAATATTTCTTCTTTTCCATATTATCATATGCAAAATTGTAAATGTTCTATAACTGATTGCTGATATTATTAATATCTAATTGCTTTAAACGCACAAGTTAAAAACAAAAAAAATACTGATTGTTATAGAAACAGGACTCAAGGACTTTAAAAGCTTCATATTGCATGTCAATTATTTCTTGTGTCCTCAGTTTTGCTTTCTACCTTTTATGAAGAGCACTGGTAAGGACTAACATGTTTAGGTGCTGATGTGACAGAATTCATATCATTCCGTAATCAAATGCAGGGCTTGTTAGGGCTTCAGATTTTTCATGTAGACAAAAGGCAAAAGTAGATATAGAAAAGAAGTTGCAGACTTTGCTAGATATTTTTGTCAGCCACCTTCCCTCATTTAATGTTTGCCTCCTATGTCCTAACCAAATCCTACACAGTGTCTTTCTGTTGAGAGCAGGGAATAAGGAATTCAGAAATTTACCATCTAGGTTGATCTGGATCACAGTTTGGTCCACCTCAAGGCCTCAGTTCCTCCAATTGGCCCTATTTCTGCAACATCTCCACCTCTTTGACCTTCAGGTCCACTGAAGGTGCTAAAAGCTTCCTGCTATTACTATTTTATGTGCCTCACTTTTGCTTGTTGGTTCCTTTAGACCTGCCTATATTTCTTTCAAATATTGTTATCTTTTGTTTAAACTGTCCTTTTAAATGTGTTATTTATTTTCTGCAGGAATGCTGAATAATGTAGGGTGGTAGGGATTTATTTTAAACAGCACAGATTATCACATTCTACTATAGTATGACTTGAGGCTCTATAGAATCACACCAATCTGTTACTCTTTTTTGATTTCAAGCAGTAAACTGGAAAAACAAAAACCATACGGTGAATAATAATAATAATGAACATTTAATACAATACAACATTTGTGATGCTACAAACAACCACAAAATCTCAGTAGCATATAAAAATAAGTGTTTATTGCTAATACTCTGAGGTGGTTAGCTGGATAGCTTTTTGATCTTGCCTGGGTTTATCCAGATGTCTTAACATCAGCTGCCTTTTAGTTGATCTGAGATGGCCTTGGCTGAGACATTTGGGGCAGCTTGGCACGTCCATGGGACTCCTGCTAGGAGCATCCCTCTATGGCAGGGTTGTCCTTCTCATGGTGATGGTTAACGGCAAGGAATATGAATAAAAACATACACACTGATTTTTTCAGGCCTCTGTTTGTGTGATGTCTGGTAGAGTCCACTTGCCAAAACAAATCACAAGGTCTAGCCCAGAGTCAGTGTGAGGGCTTCATAAAGATAAAATACATGGTGTGAGTGAAAAATAATTAGAAAGGTATTTGACCACAATGTCTGATAAAATGACAGTTGCAATTATATATATAGATATATATATATTTATATATATATGCAATTTTATATATATATCCTAATTTTAAAGATAATATATCCACTAGAATATTCTTTAGACTTTTAAAAACCTAACACAGCTGAATCAGATTACTATATTCTTCTTCCAATCATTGCATGGATTCCTGCATCAGTGTTTCCCTGCATGGCGTTGACATCACTGTCCATTCACACTACAGTCTGGGAAACAGGAAATGCTTTCCCATTCCTAATTGTCACTTCATGGCAGTCATAAGATATGACAGTCTTATGTTTACTTCCTACATATTTCTCAGAACATTCCAGTTTTTTCAATATCACTAATGTTACTCAAGCTTAAGGATGTCTTATATTTTTAACAAACTACTGATCCAATATCTCAAGTATTATTTATATCTTCCATTTTTGTCTTTGTAAAAGGGCAAATACCACAGCCATCCATCTAAATAAATCATTTTGCATGCCACTGTCCAGCCTACAATTCTACAAAGTCTTCCTAATGTGTGGGAAAAAAAAAAAACTGAACTACTTTCGACAGACCCCTGAATTCCTTTTCATCATCTTCAGACAAACTTGTCTGCTCTACACTTCACTTATATCAACTGACATTCCATTTTCTGCATTAAATCTAATGTCAGCCAGGTTGTGGCTCATGCCTGTAATCCCAGGCACTTGGGGAGGCTCAGGCAGCAGGATTGCTTGAGCCCAGGAGTTTAAGATCAGCCTGGGCAACATAGCAAGATCCCATCTTTACTAAAAATACAAAAAATTAGTCAGGCATGGTGGTGTACACTTGTAGTCTCAGCTTGGGAAGTTGAGGCTGCAGCGAGCCGAGACTACACCATTGCACTCCAGCCTGGGAGACAGGAGTAAAACTCTGTCTCAAAAAAAACCTAAAATTGGATTTTATATTTCTGTATTTTCCATATTTCTCTTTACTTAGATATCCTTCTACTTTCTACTATTTACTTATCTAACTCCCAGTTTATCTTTTACATTCATATCAGAATCACCTTTCCAGGAAGTTTTCTTAATTCCTTTGGGTTGCGAAAATAAAAACTCTTCTGTTACCCTCACAGTCACCACATTGCTATTCAAAATGTTTATCTACAAGGTAATATCCTTAATACTTCACCCTAATCAATGCCCAGACAATGTCCTGAACACAGCAGGTACTCAATAGCTCTTCTATTACTATTTGTAAACTAAAATTAACTAAAGAGAACTGGTGATAAAGTAAGCTCACACATGACAAAATTGTAGTTGAAATTCCAGTCTTCTGGGTTTCAATTATTTAATATAAAGCATGGCCAAGTTTCATGCTCAGAGTACATTATTAATTAGGTAGCAAATTTTATAAAATGCCTACTATGGGTCTGGTTAGTATTCTCCGTGGGAAAAGCTTACATTCCAAAATCTGCTAAATTCATTCTGACATATTTATTGGATAGGAGAGAATATTACAGATTTGAGAATGATTTTCAAAAACTGAGAATTAACTTTGAAAGGCCAAGATAGGTGGATCATTTGAACTCAGGCGTTCAAGACCAGTCTTGGCAACATGGTGAAACCCCATCTCTACTAAAAATACAAAAAATAGCTGGGTATGGTGGCATGTGCCTGTAGTCCCAGCTACTCAGGAGGCTGAGGCAGAAGAAATGCTTGAACTTGGGAGGAAGATATTGCAGTGAGCCTAGATGGCACGACTGCACTCTAGCCTGCGTAACAGAGGGAGACTCCCTGTCAAAGAAACAAAACAAAACAAAACGAACAAACAAAAACACTGAGATATGAAGCTTAGAGGTATACCTGCTCAAAACGTACCGCTCAGTAAATGTGCATTGTCAATTTCTAGTACCACCTGTGTTACCCAACTATCCAAGAATGTAGGTTTTTAAAACTCAAAGCAGTTTGTTCTTTCTTATAATTAGAAAGTTGCTGCATATTTAATATTAATTCTCTATGCTTTTTAAGGCTTACTTTTATATTCTACTGCAAATGCTTTTTTTGTTCCAATAGGATATTAGTTAATGAATGTCCTTTTGGGATTAGATTCATTAGTTTAATTATTATTCTTCAAGTTCTTGGATCTGTAACTTAATCACGCTAAGCTATAGGATTCTATTTTTATTACAGCACGATACAGCTAAATTCCTTAAACTTCAGCTAATTTTATGAGGATCATCAGAAGATAAATGTTAATAATGATATATTGACTTAGCTTTATATTTTGCAAATAATTTCACCAACTTTATCTCATTTGATGGCTTTTTAAAAATTTATATTTTTTCCTGAGTTGTAACTGAGACACTTTTAGAATTTCTGTAAATAAAATTAAAATATTACTACCAATATATGCAAAATTATTTCTAGCAATTAGATAGATAGGTAGATAAACAGACAGAGAGATAGTGAATTTATCAAGTATATTTGCACAAAGTTGAAATGATATTTGAAAAAAGTAGTCAAAACTTGCCAGTATTAAAAAAAGGCAAAATTATAGCAATGTACACTTTACAACCTAAAAGTAACCACGTTAGAGTGTAATGAAATGTCAGATAAATGTGCTGAATAAGTGAAAGAATGAATTACCCTAGAAAAATTGCTGATAAGACTTTAACACTTGATACAAGTTTGATAAGAAAACTTAAAATATAAAATAAAATATGTGTAACATAATCATAGAAATATTCAAAGCTTTTATCTTCCAATTTAACTGAAGGGAGGAATCTAGACACACGAAAAGCAAGTGTTAGGATATTTACCACAGTGTTACCTATAAATGGCAAATAAACAATGCAAAACATCATTATTACATGAATAATTATGACACAGCATTCTGCTATGATATAAAAAATGAAATATATTAGTTACTATATAGATTCAAGGGAAATTGTTGTCATATAATCAGAAGTAATAAAAGCAAGGTGTAATACACGGTGTTAAAAATATTTGTCTTGGGTAGCTATGGTAAAGACAAGAATATAATTTATGCACACAGCAATATTGAAATGAGGGTGGCTAATTCATGAGTGACATATAAATTGCATAATTTGTGTTTTTGTGTGACAAATTACTTGTAATATTTGTGTGTTTCTATGTGTGTATACGTTAAAATTAAAAGAAAAGCATAAAGGGGAAAAAGTATAAAATATTTTATACTTTTATAATTTATACAAAAATAATTTCCATCAAATATTTAAAGATAATTTCAGTAATTGTGACTGTAAAACAGTGTGCCACATCTTAGTTTTATTAATAATTTATTACAAGCAAAATTTCAAGATACATTTTGAGAATTTTATCTAACATATCTATATATAAACATATGGTTGGAAATAATTTAATAATTGCTTATTGTAATAACACGCAATATTCCACTTATTATTTAAGAATGCATTGTTGATATCAGAAATGATTATTTTATTACAATAGTAAATGTTTTTGTGGATGATTTCTCATGGCTATTATGAACAAGAATTGTCAAACTGTGACGTCTCTTAGTTTTACATAGTAGTGCCACCTTATTCCAAATGGCCTTCATTCTTATCCCCATAATTCTTGTAATTTGTTTTATAAAGTTGTTTCCTAAAAAATGGCCTTAGTAATGGCCACATGCTATTCTCAATTCTGCTCTTATACCTTCTTCCTCTCATGCAATGTCCTTTCTTCAAATTCATTGCTTAGAATCAAAGTCTGTATCGATTCATCTTAGCATTTAAGGGTACAGTGCCTGAACAATAAGTAAGCAACAAATACATATTAAATGATTAGTGATTACTAAGACCAGATAATCAAACTTTCTGTAATTGTAACAAAATAGGCTTTTAGCGAGAATCCAAGGAGTACAAGCAAAGTTACTGCATTTTGCAAGAAGTTACACAGTTTTAGACATATATTTTGTGCTTTATTTCATCTTATTTCATTTCATTTTTTTCAGATCCATACTCGTGGTGCCACTTTCCAAAGTTTGAAATAACCTTAGGTTTAACCCTAAGGTAGCTCATTACCTTTTTTCTATTTCTAAATGATGCAATAGGGTCTTGAAAGTTATTCCTAAGACAGCAAAATTCCCTGAAAGAGAAAATACAGTATATCAAGTACTGATGACATTATTCAGTGGAATTAAAAGTGACATTTCCCTGGAAGCTCTACATTTCTTAAATCATGTGTGAATCCAAGGGGTACAAGCAAAGTAACTGCATTTTACCAGAAGTGACACAGTTTAAAATATATTTTTGTGCTTTATTTTATCTTATTTCATTTTATTTTTTCAGATCCATACACATGGGGTCACTTCCAAAAGTCTGAAATAACCTTAGGTTTAACCCTAAGGTAGTTAGCTTATTACTTTTTCTTTCTAAATGGTGCAATTGGGTTTTGAAAGCTTTTCCTAAGATAGCAAGAAAATACAGTATATCAACTACTGATGATATTATTCAGTGGAATTAAAGTGACATTTCTTTGGAAGCTCTACGTTTCTTAACTCACGTATTTTAAATGAATCTTTTCAAATTTCATATTTGACATTTTCTGTCAAAAATTTTTACAAACAAAATGAAGAATAAATACCACTTTAAATAATAATTTCAGGTTACATTCAAATGAAAGAAAAACTTGTAAAGGAAAAACAAAGAAACTTTACTGTTTCAGAGTTAATTTTTCTCAAACATTAATTAATCCCTAAGGCACTAATTCAACTTTGTTCTGCATCATGATATTAATTTTGTCAGTAGCCCTGAACAGTATAATCAATGTTGGCTCTTTCCTTGTGTAGGAGAGATAAAATGGATCTGCATCTCTTTCTCTGTAGTTCCGGAAGCTGGACTAGAGAATGTAACTAGTCTAAGGTGTGTTGGATGTGATGGCACTATTTTAGTGTTTTGGTGTGTTTAAATTCTGCCTTCTGTCATTTTATTGAAAACAATTGGAACATCCACTGATCTGGAGTTGCATCTTACTTTGATAATGAAACTTGCAAGTAAGGCTATAACATGAATAACTAAGATTAAGCATGTTGGAATCTCTCATCTCATTCCCTCATTTTAAGACTGACTTATTTTGTGTTACTCTGGAAGACAATACAAGGACCAGTGAGGGCAGGGGAAGTACAAAGAGAGAAGTCCTTTTTCTCTCTCTGAGGAAGAGCTTGTTAAACACAATTGCTACTGAAGAAATGATTAGCTAAAAAAAAAATTAGCAGAACCACAAACAATAACAGAATCAGACAGACTTCTTTGGTATATAGTTACACTATATATACTCTGCTATATAGTTATGTCATAGACAACATGAAATTTACTGTCTGAAGAAAGTCTTTAAATGTGGTAGTATAAATCATCTAAATTGCTTCTTTTTGAATATGTTTTTGGCTATTTAGATATTTTATATTTATATGTACATATTCGAATCAGCTCAAAACTTAAAAAAATGACAGATGGCATCTAATTAGGATTACGTTGAATCTATAAATCAATTTTGAGAGAATCAACATCTTAAAAGTATTGACTCTTTCACAATGATATGTCTATTCTTTATTTAGGTCTTTCTTAATTTCTCTCAGAATTACTTGTAGTTTTTGTAATATATATATTGCAAATGT
This sequence comes from Cacajao melanocephalus, assembly GCA_963573385.1. NCBI lineage: Eukaryota > Metazoa > Chordata > Mammalia > Primates > Pitheciidae > Cacajao > Cacajao melanocephalus. The sequence continues at coordinate 50,440 of CAUYLG010008429.1, read as the reverse complement.
TTGTTAAATTTATTCCTAGGTATTCCATGTTTTATAATGCTATTGTAAGTGATATTTTAAGTTTAGTTTTCCAATTATTTGTTACAATCATTATGTAATTGATTTTTATTGTTAAAATTTATAGTTTGACCTTGACAAATTTAAGGTTTTTTTTTATTTCTAGTATTTTTAAATATATTTCTATTTTTCACACACAAAATTTTAATATGTTAAAATAGAAGATTTTTGTCTTCATTTTCGACACTCAAGTATTTAGTTTATTTTTGCTTATTGAAATCGGTGCTACATTACATAATCTAACAGAACTATTATATAGGTAGGATGGAGGAGGGAAAAACAGAAAGTGTGAAAGTGAGCATAAGTAAACAATTAAAATTTTTAAATAATGTTCTAGAAAGAGGCATTCTAATAAAATAATATTGATGGTGAGGAATATAAATCACTAAAAATATTGAGAAGTTTAAATAAATGTATAAGAACACTGAATAATTTAGCCTAGAATAAATGTAAAAGATGTTTTTCAAAACATAAATTTTCAATATTGATTTGGCAATAGGCAGAAAATCTAGAGATAGATTTATATAACCAAAATATGGAAAAAACCTTATAAATATTTACAAGAAAATTATTCCAAATCTTCAAGAAAAATGAAATATTTAGGTTGAAAATAAAATAATCAGAGGAGAGAAAAGGAAAGTTTCTCACCTCATTTTATGAGGCTACCAGACTATTTAGACTAAATCTGACATTCAAAAGGAAAAAATGGTATATACTTATATTTATTTATATATAACTTATAAAATACTAAAACTATGCAATTTAATAATAACCTCTCCCAGGCCTCTCTCCTAGCTGCTGGTGATTTGTTATTATTTTCTCAGTTTGTCTTAACAAAATACAGCATATCAAGTGTCTTAACATAAGGGTGTGGTAGCTCATGCCTGTAATCCCAGCACCTTGGGAGGTGGGCAGATCACTTGAGGCTAGGAGTTTGAGACCAGCCTGGCCAACATAGTGAAACCCCATCTTTACTAAAAAATACAAAAATGAGCTGAGTGTGGTGGCGTGCACCTATAGTCCTAGCTACTTGGAAGGCTGAGGCACAGAATAGCTTGAATATGGGAGGTGGAGGTTTCAGCAATTAGTGATCCTGCCACTGCACTCTGGCTTGGGCAACAGAGTAAGACCCTGTCTCAACAACAGAAAAAGTTAAATAAATAACAAAAATTCATTGTCTAACAGCTCTAGAGGCTGAGATCAAGGTGTTGGTAGGGTTGGTTCCTTCTGAGAGCTGCAAGGAAGCATCTCTCCCAGGCCTCTCTCCTAGTTGCTAGCGATTTACTACAAAGCATTTACATTCCTTAACTTGTAAAATCTTCACCATAATCTCTGCCTTTATCTTCACATGGATTGCATGCGTCTTCTGTCCAAATGTCCCTGTTTGAGAAAGACATCAGTCATACTACAAATAAAGGTCCATTCTCCTCCAGTACAACCTCATTTTAACTAGTTCACATCTGCAATGACCCAATTTCCAAATAAAATCAAATCCTCAAGTGGGCGGTTAGGACTTCAGAATATGAATTTTATGGAGACACCACTCAACCCATAACAGATGCTAAGTAATTTTCTATCCCTTGATTAATTTTAATTTTGTACACTCATATATATGTAGACATAGCAATTTAAGACTATTGAATATTATATAATATAGTACTTTCTAAAATTTCAGACACAAAATACTAACAATAGTATATTCAATAATGCAACAACTCATAAATAATCATATAATAGTAACTGACCAGCAAATAAATGATGCAAGCCTCATCAAGAAACATTACCTTAACATTTCTTTCAAAAGTGGGTTATAGCATCATCTGTGTATGCCAGGGTCTTTAAACCTCAACCTTTTAGAATTGGTAGCTACACTTCTCTTGCCACCACCCTATATCACCTCAAAAGCATTTTCATAAAATATATTTACCATAGAAAAACTTAAATTTAAAGTTATTTTCCAAATGTGCCAAATTAAGAAATCAAAATGGAATTTAAATAGATTTTTAAAGAAAGATAAAAGTTTGCAAACATAAAATGTATTCCAGTTGTTCATATTGGCATCAGTTCCAGAGCACCATGATTATTTTACACTTTGGCGAAATCCAGGGCAGGGTTAGTATTTTTATTCCTTAGCACATATCAGTCAATTAGTAAACAATTGCAACATGAATAATTAATGAGCAAAAGGCCTACATTCTGACAGTTTATGTTTTCAAAGCTTGTTGTTTCACAAGTACATTTAATAATCTTGGCTGGTTTTGAAGAAATTTGGCACACTGCCACCAAAATGAGTCATACAGGTTAATTTTTAATTTATAGTCTGGCAGCCTTGTTGGAGAAACATATTGAATGAATAAATTTACTCGTATACAAATTTACAGTTTACTTTGTTGTGTTCTGACTAGATTCAATAGCGATCCCTCACTCCTAGAACAAATGATAGCCCTGTGTGTGCTCAATAGGTAACAATGCTCTATTAGCCCTTTAGTTATAAGGATTACCCTTTTGTCCCCTATAATGATAATAAGCTAAATGCTTTGATAATGAGATTCTGAGTCAATATCATCGATCTTAAGGTTTATAGTGTTCTCTTTCCCAAAACACATTGCAAGCTATATAAAGGGAAGCTACATCCAACGTGTAAAAGCTAATTAGCTCATATTGGTTATCACTGTGGGGACTTGGGTTTGAGAATTTTTTTCCCGTAACTCTTACGCCAAGCTATCAATTGCAATGGTGTAGGGAGCTTTAAATAAGTAATAAGTACTGATGCTTGAACTTTAACATATTAAAATGATTCCCCAATTATGGTTTCATGAAAGTCAGCATCAACGTCAACTGAAAACTTGCTAGAAATAGAAATTCTCAAGAACTGAACCAGAAACTCAAGGGTAAGTCCCAAAAAATCTGTTTACCATGCCATTCCAGTAATCCTTCTACTAAAGTCTTACAATCACTTGATAAGGCAGATCACTAGGTTTGAGAGGCAAGAGAAGTATCTGAACCATCTTAATAGTGAATACGTAAGTGCTTTAGTAAATATATATTTAACTGCAAATCCATAAAAGCTAATATATACAACTAAAATATTTATTTATATTTTTACTTACACATATATTTTCTTATTCAGTGTTATACCCTGTTAGTATTTTGGTGAATTATATAAATTATTATATTATAGTAAAATTGTGGTTTAATTATAATAATATTTGATAGTACCCAGATATGCTATTAAAAATAAATTAGAAACAAAAACAATTTGGGTAATATTAATATGGTAAGTCAATGGCAAGAGGTGAGATTGAGCTGTCACTCTTGGTGTGGGAGGTTACAGACAAGCAACAGGAGGAGGCTGAAATGACCCCTGTGCTACTGGATATGAGTCAGAGGCATCATTAGAAACCAATGTTTAGCAAAATATGGATAGAAGGAACAAATCTCTCATGCAAGAGAATTTCAAATAATGTAACTATATACTCATTGACCTCAAGGATGTGGAGCATAACTCTTCATTCATTAAGCTGCGGCAAAAAATGACTTCTTTCCAAATATTAGAGTATGAAATGGAGAAAAAGAAAGAATAACTTTGCATGGGAGATCCCTAGCAAACACTACCTGAACCAGATGATCACAGTGAACATAAAGAGTAATAAACCACATGGGAGTATGTCCCCCTGACATGCTGAGATGAGAATAGTGTTCTACTTTTGTGATCTTCCATTGTAATCAGGATAACACAACAGACAAATCCCAAGGGAGAGACATCATACAAAATGCCTGATTAATACCCCTCAGATCTGTCAAGTTCATTGAAAACAAGGAATGCCTTGTAAGTGGCCACCTCAAAAGGAGTCTAAAGCAGGATGACACCTATATGTAATGTGGTATCTGGATGGAATAATAAAAAAGAAACATATAAGCAAATACTGAGAAAAAGCTGGAAAAGCATAGACTTTAGTTACTGATAAAGTTTTTTTAAATGCTGAGACTTCCATTACACTTCAGTTCACAGTGAGTAAATTGTAAGCTTTTATCAGCTTCTGGACAAATCGAGACCATAACCATTCATTCATTCATTCATTCATCTACTATTTAATTAATACATACTGAATATTTACTACTTATATTTGTGAATACAAACTAGCAGAGAAGGTTGAGTTGACAACATCTACGGCACATCACATCCCTCAGTCACAGGTGGCTATGGAAAGTTTATTTGTGTACAAAAATTGCAGATACATCTTTTGGAGCATTGCTACACTGAGGGATTTCTAGAGCTCTGGTTGCTATGTTGCAACCATTTTATCTTGCAGAATATCTGTAATGAGTTTGTATTAATTTTGAAAGGATGAAACTATGCTAGACCTTTAAAATAATAAAATAAAATTCCTTAATTAAAAGAAGAATACAAATTGTTTGGAAAAAAAATAGGTGGCTTGTAGAGGTCCCTTAGGGTCAGCTGTGGTCTTAGACACTGCTGCCTCAGAGAAACAGGAAGGCAAAATTGTGCTTTCAGTCTGCAGCATAGCTCTGAATATACATATACAAGTGTTTTAGTAAATATATATTCTTATATATTTTTCTCCTTATCACTTGTTACTATTTTCCCTGCCAGGAAATAAAGACTGGATGTTAGTGAAAATGATAGTTTAAGAAACTTCAAATTCTGCCCCTCCACAAAGACAATGAAAAAATGAAAAACTGTCAGAATCAACTTTTCTGAATTCTAGAAATGAACCAAAGGCTTGCAGCCACACAATCAAAAAGGCTAATTTTTCGTAATAATGGTGAACTTCACGGCATTTTAACTTACCCTAATTCCTATCCTCTACAGTCCAGTAAGAAACACTTGTCCATTACAAAAGGCTCATTTTTGATCATAACCGTAAATTTTGTGGCATTCTAACTTACTCTAGCCCCATGTTCCACAATCCAGTATTCCCTGTAGGATACAGACATGATTGGATCTTATTCATAAAGAATTATAATTAATTATTTGTTTTTACCTGACTTGTGGCTCCCTGATAGACTGGCTCAAATGGATTATCATAATTTTAACTAACTTGGAATTAGCTTAATGCCAAAGTTGCCTCCTAGTGAAGAAAAGCTTAGAATAAAAGTCTAGGGAATAAGATATCTTTAAGAGGTTTGAAAACCTCTAACACACTCCAGGAATGTAGAATGCCACACACATGCTCAGGATAGACCTAAAAAGACCCTCTACTCTCATCTCCTGCTGATATTGACAGTCTTTGGAAGCAGGAAGTAAAAGCTAAGGCAAACTTGTAAACTGCCCAGTCAATGAGGAAGGCATGTCACAACAAACAAACATAGCCTCATGGAAAGACTGGAAGATTTATGGTACCAGGCATTTAAGAAAATCTCTCTCCAATCAGACATTGATTACCAAAATAATGGAACAGAAAATTCCAGGGCCACACACAGAAAGAATATAGACTTAACAGAATTATTTCAAAAATGTAACTAAACAAAATGAACAACAGTAATAAGCAATAACAATAACAGATCCTGAGAAGGAGAAGTAATATGATTTTCAGTGTCATCAAATTATAATATTCAAATTCCAATTTTCAACCCCAAATTGCAAGGGATGGAAAAAGATAGAAAGGATAGTTCATAAATAGGCAAAAAATTATAAAAACTTATGCTTGAGCAAGCCCAAATGTTAGAATGTCTAGGCAAAGATTTTAAACCAGGTATTTAAAATATACTGAACGAACAAGAAACCATATCTCAAGAATTAAGAGAAAGAATGAGAGTGATATTGCAACAAATAGAGAATATCAATTGAGGAACAGAATTTGTAAAATCAGCCAAATAAAAAGTCTGAATTTCAAAAGTACAACTGATATGAAAATTCACTAGAGTAGCACAACAGCAGATTTGAGTGAAAAAAAAAAAATCAGTGAACTTGAATAGGTCATTTGAAGTCATCCATTCTGAGAAACAAAAAATATAAAGAATAAAGAAAAATAAAGAGTGCTTAAAAGACTTGTGGAACACCATGAAGCACAATTACATTCACCTATTTGAAGTTCCAGAAGGATGAGAGTAAGAGAAAAAATGATATTTAAAGAATAATGACTTAAAATTTCTCAAATTAGACACAAACCATCAATCTACATATGTAAAAAGCTGAACAAAGTGAAAGTAGGAAAAAGAAAACTGAAAGAGAGCCAATGGAATTACGTTGTTATTATAGTGTTGAAAACAAAGACAAAGAATCAAGAAAGCAGTAAGAGAAGGCAACTCATTATGTACAAAAGGCTCTCAATAAGATGAACAACAAATTTTTCATCAGAAACTATGGAAGCCAAAAAGCAGTGAAGTGACGTATTCTAATTTCTGAAAGAAAAATATATGGGAATCAAAGAATTCTATATTGCACGAAATTGTCCTTCAAAAATGAAGGAGAAATAAAGACATCAACAGATAAAATGTAAGAGTTTCCTGTTCTTCAACAAGAGCCTGGAGGGCTGGAAAGAAATATCACTAGACAGTAACTCAAATCACATTTTAAAAAGAACATTGGAAAGTTAACTACATGGATAAATGAAAGACATTATAAATGCATTTTTTTTGTATTTTAAAAATCTAATTTAAAAGACAACTGTATAAAGCAATAATACTTAATTTTGGTTGATGGGCAAACTATGTATAAAAGTGCAATCTGTGAAAGTGACTGCATAAAGTTTAGGAAAAAATACACAGAAGCAACTTTTCTGTATGCTGTTGAACTTAAGTTTGTATTAATGTAAATCAGACTGTTATATTTTAAGATTTTAATTTTTATTGCCATAGTAACTACCAAGAAAGTATCTAAGGAAATATAGAAAAAGTATAATTAATATGATCCACAAGAAAATACCTATTTAATTAAAAACATTCAGCAATGTAGGAATTAAAGACCAAATAAGATATAACACATATAGAAAATAAATAGCAATATTGCAGGACTAACTTCTGTCTTATCAGTAATCATATTAATTATAAATAAATCAAACTCTTTAATAACAATGTGCAGACTATATTAAAAATAAAATATAATCCAATTATACATAGTCTACAAGAGACTCACTTTAAATTCAATTATATAAATAGAGTTAAAGGAAAAATATTAAAAAATTAATTGCAAACAGTACTCAAAAGAGAGCTGAAGTAACTATGTTATCAGACAAAATAGACTTTAAAATAAAAATTGTTGAATGACAAAGACATTATGTATTGATAAAGTTTCAATCAATCAAGAAGATATAATAATCATAAACATATAAGCACCTCAGAACAGATCTTCAAAATGCATAAAACCAAACTGACAGAATAAACTGTAGAGCCGGACAAATCAACAATTATAGTTGGAGCCTACAATACCTCACTTTCTGTAATGTATCGAACCAGTAGACAGAAAGTCTATGATCGCATAGAAGATGCAAACACCACCATATACCATCAATTAGGTTGGTGCAAAAGTTATCAGTTTTTATCATTACTTTCAAAGTAATTGCAACAAAAACCACAATTACTTTTGCACCAGCTTAATAAATCACGATATGTATATCATATGTAAACAACAATAGGTAAATAAATGATAAAGTTCATGTGATTATTTTAACACACACGAAATGGTCAAATGGCAAAATCCAACATGTTTTCACAGCAAAAATACTTAATAAACTAGGAATAGAAAAAGACTTCTTTGCCGGGTACATTGGCTCACACCTGTAATCCTAGCACTTTGGGATGCCAAGGCAGGTGAATCACTTGAGGTCAGGAGTTTGAGACCAGCCTGGCCAACATGATGAAGCCTTGCCTCTACTAAAAATACAAAAATGAGCTGGGTATGGTAGTGCATCTCTATAATCCCATCTACTTGAGAGTCTGAGGCATGAGAATTGCTTGAACACAGGAGGTGGAGGCTGTGGTGATCTGAGATGGCACCACTGCACTTCAGCCTGGATGACAGACTGAGATTCTGTCTCAAAAAAGAAAAAGAAAAAGGAAAAAAAAAGTATTTTTCAATCTGAAAAAGAACAAAAGAACAATTGTGAAAATTCCACCACAAACATCATACTTAAATGTGAAAGACAAAAGTATTTTTTCTAAGATCAGGTGTAAGACAAGTATGTTTATTCACATCATTTCTTTTCCCATTGTATTGGAAGGTCTAGCAAAAAGAAATAAAAAATTGAAAAAAAAAAACAAAAAAAGGAATAAAAGATGTTCATTTGCATAGGAAGAAATAATACAATTATCGTTATTTGCAGATGTCATTGTCTTATATATAAGAAGGACCTACTTCTCTCCCACCAAAGAAAAAAAAAACAAGACAAAAAGAAACCTATTAGAGCTAACAAATAAGTTTAGCAAAGTGGTAGAATATAGTATCAACATAAAGAATCAGTTGGATTTCTATATGCTCACAAAGAATTACCTGAAAATGACATTGAGAAAACATGGTATACAAAAGAATAACATATTTAGAAAGAAATTTAACAGAAATGCAAGACATACTCTAAAATCTATAAAAACATTGTGTGTAATTGGCTTATAATAGAATAAATAGCATTGTGGGTAATAATTTCATAATTATTATTATTTTACTACTCTTTGGTGATTATCATTATTATAAGTTCCAGAAACTAACACCAGACTGATATTAGGTTGTGTGACAACAAAATATGAAAGGGTCTGAAGACAGAAAAGTCAGAGCCAAAGTAAAATACCAAAAATAGAATTCAAATACAAACTATGTTTCTAGCTCTCTGACAGTAGTCAGATAAATCACTTAAATTATGGTCAAGAATCTTGAGATATTAGCAAAATCATAACTGAATTTCTGAATTTAGGATTGAAACACCTTGATATCTCCCCTTCAGTTACATTTTCTCCCTTTACCTCCTCATATTCCCAAGAACCAATTCAACTTGTAGCTGAAAATGTCATCAGATGGACACCTTGGAAGACATTTTTTGGGCAGCCTCCCCAAAACTGAATTTCATACTACCACCACAAGGACTTTGCACTGGATTTGACATCATTTGTCATTATTCCATAAACATCCCACTGATATTGCAACTGGGAACAATAAGTCCAATACATACATTCCAGTGTTCCCAAGAATGGCCAAAGTCGTATGTCATTCTGAAGAGTTTATCTAAATAAACATTCTCAATCTTAGCACTTCTTTGCTTACACCTTTCTGTCCTGTAAAACATTAATATAAAAGAAAGTGAAAATTCTAAGTATTTTATTTTGCTACTATATTTTCTGGCTAAATAGCTTCAGTGTAGAAATTTCAAATTGCAGAGCTCCTACATGGGAAATGCCACTCGCCCCATCTGTTAATACAAAAAGCATAAAGTCCTTGTGCTAGGCTTTGAGGATGCTATTGCTTTGCACTGTAAGGACAACTAGCCCATCTGGCCTTAACAGTAGTGTTGAGAGAGCCTCAATTTGAACAGATGGATTCTTGGACTAATAAATTGAAAAGACCAGCTGATGTGTTGGCTCAGTGTATTTTTATCAACTATAAGGTAGGAAGAGTTGGAAGTAAGTGTGGCAATATTTCTGATCTAATTATTGTCACCTTCAAGGACATAAAAGCTATCAGATACTTTAAAGGAAACAATGAGAGACTTTGATTCTATATGAAAGGTGAACAAACTTCCCAGAGGGGTAAGACAATTCTGGCTTATTTTTAAAATGCCGTAATATGAGTAAAAAAGAGTTATTAATTAGTAAAATAAAAACAAAAAGCGCTTTGTCTATGAAGAAGAACACAACCATGTGAATGGAAGGGTAGAAATAGTTTATCCATTGATATATTGTTTGGTTGAGAAATTAATTAGTTCATTCACTCAAGAAATGATTATTAAATATGTGAGTCTGTAAATTTGCCTCAAAGTTTTTTCTACACTTATCTTTTATCATGAATAATTGTACATCTTATATCACAATGACATTGAACTAATTACAGTCATTGGAAACCACAGTTCCCATTTCTGTTTCCAAATGGCCAAGTATATATTCTTTTGTAATATACATTTTCCTACATAGGATTTACCAAATCATTTTTAAGATCTTGTTCGAATTTTACATTCATGAAATCGCCTAAGACTTTTTAAATTTTGTTAAATTCCTACAAAAATCTACAATATTGCAAGTGCAACTATTCTAGAAAGATTAATAGGCAAGTCTTGTAAGTTACCTGTGTGCCAAAGAAATTATCACATAGGTGTATTAGTCTGTTGTTACACTGCTATAAAGGACTACCTGACGCTGGGTAATTTATGAAGAAACAAGGTTTAATTGATGCACAGTTCTGCAGGCTGTATAAGAAGCATGGCTGGGAGTCCTCAGGAAACTTATGATCATGGAAGAAAGGTAAAGGGGAAACAAGCACGTCTTCACATGGCAGCAGGAGAAAGTGAGTGAAGGGGGAAATGCTACACACTTTTAAACAACCAAATCTCATGAGAACTCACTCACTATCATGAGAATAGCAAGGGGAAAATCTACCTCCATGATCCAATTACCTTTCACCAGGCCCCAACCACCAACATTGAGGATTAGAATTTTACAGGAGATTTGGGTGGGGACAAGGAGCCAAACCATATGAATAGATATTTGAAGAAAACAAGAATCTGGGGTGTGAAACCAACCCTGGAGAAAACAAGCAAACAAAAAAACCTTAAAAATGGAATAGAACTTAAAAAGTTAAATAAGTATTCTTGATGGCTTTCAGAAGGATGTTGCATCCATACAAAAGGGAACTGGAATGTCCAAAAGAGTCAGGGGCAAATATTGAGAGAAAAGGAGTAGCTGAGTGAAGATTAATTGTCTTGGACTTGGAGGGTGGGAGGAAGGGGCAGAAGGCAGAGCTGAGTTTGAAGCATCTGAGCTAATAAAGTCTCTAACTACCTCCATCACAGTCAGATGATTCACAGCCACTCTACCTTCCAAGCCCATTAATTCCTGGTTTAAAATATCCAGGAGATGGATTACTGTACTAACTACTTTGCACACTGGATTTATAGGGAGGATTTAGTGAAATACTCCCTCTTCCAATAAATCACACTATGAATATTGATTGTAGTGCCCTCTACTTATCTAAAAGTTTTATGTGGATTATAAAAAAAATGCAGTGACTGTTTCAGTGGAAGGGTTTGGAGGGGAAGGATATTGTCAAGAAAACAAATCTATGGACATGTTCTAAAATATGCAAAGCCAGTGTTTATAGCGTGAAGAATGAGTATATAACACAGCACTGCCGATTGGGACCAATTTATTAGATGCTATACAAGTGCTAAACTGCCTTAAATCAATAGTTTGCAAGACAGCAGAAGGTTGGGCGTGACAAGTCATCATCTTAATGAAATATGGATTATTCCAAAACTATTAAACAAGTGATTGGTGTCAAGAAAATTGTTCACTTTTCAGAGCTAAACAAAACCATTTATTTCAGAGCAGAGAAATCAATAGACACCCGTGGCCTGCCATGTAGCTTGACTATATAAATACATATATGGTTAAAATTTCTCATTGGCAGCTGGCTGGGTTCTATGCTCTTCATTGTTATTTAATTTCTGAGAAGTAATTTTATACAGTGTTTGCTGGAGGAAAGAGTAGAAAAAAATACTCCCCATCTCACTCATCTTAATTTTTCTTCTCATTTCCTTTCTCTTTTTCTTTGCTGGCATTTACAGAGCATCTATTATGTGATTATAGATACTGTCCTTAGTTATTTGTCCAGGTTATTTTAGATAGTATTTAAAACAATCCTGGGAAATAGGAATTATTACCCTATTTTTCTACCTGAGGAATAGATGTGATGGTAAATGATCCCTAGGTCTCTAGTTAATGTACAGTAGATCTTGGGAATTCTTGGCTTCCATGACCATGTAAGTTAATTCCCATAATAAATTTCCTCTTATATATCTCTAAATGCTTATTGTTTTTGTTTTTCTGGAGAATTATAACTAGTGCAACAGAGGTGGAGAACAACTATGTAATTTACCTGAAGTTAAACAGTAAGTGTGGAAAGGGTATAGCATTCAGATATTTAAATGAGCTTTGCTTTCCATTGGGAAGTCTGGTGAACATAAAATTCATCTTTACATAGAATCCAAATTGTCCTATGCTGTAAAAATTCCTCTTTGCCGGTCCCCCTCCTTTTAATTGGTACAGTGGTGTGCCTTCTTCTGAGAAAAACACTTCTCAAACAGGTATTTCCCCAAGTGATCCATCATCAAACAAACTATGGATCTCGGTGAATAATACAGATTCTGCCAACCATCCGTGAGTTATTAATGCAAGGAAGATTTTTAAGTGGAAGTCTGGAGACTTTTATTTGTTTTTTTTGGAGGGGGGTCTCATGGCAGTGTTAAGGGAAACATTCAAATAACGTATCTCTAAAGCTACTTGCTGAGATCTGTGGATTCTGAAATCTTCTATTGAAGCCTCATAGCCTCAAATAAAGAAATAAGAAAGAAAAATCAGTTCCTTTTCTTTGTCCACGTGGTCTTTCTTTGTAGTTCATTTTATTTTCTGGCTTTCTTCTTCTATTACTTTTTATTAATGCCATCAGTACATTCCTTCCTCTCACCTCAGCCTCCTGAGTAGCTGGGATTACAGATGCAGCCATCACACCTGGATAATTTTTGTATTTTTAGTAGTGATGGGGTTTCACCATGTTGGCCAAGCTGATTTCTAACTCCTGACCTCAGGCAATTTGCACAACTCAGCCTCCCAAAGAGCTGGGATTACAGGTGTGAGCCATCCCACCGGGCCACATTTAATTGATACAGAGATAGAATCTTTCCAAGGTGTTTCATGTATGTCAGCTCACCGGACCCTTAATAACTTCAATATTTTCTTTCTATGACTAAGTGCACATATTAATTCATTTTTCAAAAGTATTTTTAAGATGCCTTTTAGCTATTAGGTGCTGAGGATAAAATGATGAGTTTAAAAAATACATTAACCCTGGTTTCCAGAAGCTATGGTCTTTGGAAGGCTGAGGTGAAATAATCACTTGATCCCAGAAGTTTAAGATCAGCCTGGACAACACAATGGGACTTTGTCTCTATAAAAAGATAAAAATATAAAAAATTTGCTGGATTCGGTGGCATGCACTTGTTTTCCCAGCTACTCCAGAGGCTAGATGGGACTATTGCCTCAGCTTGCTGAGTAGAAAATACTTACTCAAGTATTTACCCAAATAATATATGATTATAATTTATGATTAATGTTATTAAGAAAGTTATAAATTGCTATTAGACAACAAAATGGAGAGAGGCTTGTAGGGTGAGCACAATTTCCCTAATAAGTGACTTGTGAGGTGATTTTTTTTTTTTTCCTGAGACGTGGTCTCACTCTGTCATCCAGGCTGGAGTATATTGGTATAATCACAGTTCAACCTCCTGGGCTCATGCAATCTTTCCACCTCAGCTTCCTGAGTAGCTGGGTCTCCAGGCACATGCCACCGCATGCAGCAAATGCTTATATATATATATATATATATTTTATTTTTTGTAGATACAAGTTTCCACTATGTTGCCCAGGCTGGTCTCGAGTTTCTGAGCTCAAGCTGGCTGCCTGCCTCAGCCTCCCAGTGTGTTTGGATTACAGACATGAGCCACCGTGCCTGCCCTGGTTGTGTGTGAAAGTAAATACTGGGCTACAGAGCTAGAAAGTATAAAACTATGATAGAGTTTTCAGGTTGTGTGAGCATGAGGTCTTTACACTTGGAAAAAGAGACTTGAAAGGATGCTGAACAGCAGAATGAGGCACCAGGCAAGCTGGAGCACAGGAGGCTTGCTCTCCACCCTGTGATACATCCGACACTAGGGTGGAATGTGACCTCTCTCAACCTTTAGAGTGCTGCCTGTTTGACTTCACGGCCACATGCGTCTGCTACCTGCTCACCTCTGCAGATACCACACTGACCTGTGGCATTCCTGCTAAAGTTTAAAAGATAATGCAAGCTTCATGCACAATCTAGTGGTGCTAACAAGTATGTGAACAGGTGATTATCCACCTATGTGATCATTAGAAGCCTTGGCTTTTAGAGGAGAGTGACTTTATCTCTTTGTCATAATACAGATTAACAAAGCTGGGTAGTTAGGATGACTCCTAAGGCTCATACTGAGAAAAGATGTGAGAGAACTGGAAGAGCAGGTGAAAATGTGAGTTTAAATAACATGGTGGATGTACGCAGCAGTAAGGAAGAGATGCCTAATAGCATGCATCAAAAGACCTAGAGGTATAAAATAAAGCTGTATTAAAGGAGATGTCGAAAAATGACCAGATGATGAATTAGAATAGTAGAAACAAAGGCGGGAAGATATATTTGGCCTTCAAATAGAGCTTGAGGAAGATATTTCTTTCTTTGAGTTGACAGCACAATGGTTGTGGAGGCCATAATAACACAATTCAAGGTAACGGATGTGATTTGTAAATATTTGGAATCACTGCTCCCTCGCACCACCCACAGTCTATTGATGGATTGCATAATAATCTTAAAAAAATACACACCAAATGTTATAAAGTACAAACCCCAAAAAACAAATGCTCAATTTTTTATTAAGTAATGAGTGATATAATGCAATTTGCTTATTTATATTAAATACCAGACTTTCTGAAACAGTTTATGCTATGCTTTTTCATTGGTTTCCATGTCCTGGAAGTTTTAAATTCTTATCCCCTGCTACAATTTTTTACTTAAAAAACATATTTCAGTATTTGCATCCTTTTATTTTTCAAAAATTTATGTGATTTTTAATGCATGTAACTCTAAATTCTGTTTCACATGGTGATGAAATGTATAGAAAAAGAAAATCAATGAATGAGTGTCCTTTGTGCATTATCTACCAATGCTTTTTTCCATGAATATGATGCATAGAATTTGTTAGCAATAAAACACATCTATTTAATCGTCAGCCTTAGTGGATCCATTGTGATGTCTTTAAAGTTGGTCTTTAATGTGTGAGAAGTACTAGTTTCCTGGTGCTGCGTGTTTTTAGCTGTTTTACCTCCTGTGCATACGTTTTATATTTGCAAATGGGGACAACAGTAATTATTACAACATTGTGAGGATTAAGCAATACAGTGACACCAAGTAGGCTGTTAGCAAGAGATACTCCCTTTCCTCTTTGATAATTCCTCCCAAGCTAAAGTATTTAATAATTCTAACAAAGATAATAGCTAGAAAGATTTCAATTTTATTCCTACCAAATGGTGCTGGTGAACATAGAAGGATAAGATGCTAATAAAAATCTTCTCTAATTTCTCAAGGCTGCTAAATGAATCTGGAAACAGCAAAGCACTTGTATTCTTCAAAGACATTTGCAATTATTCAGCCTATACGGCTTTCCTGAAATACCTCTCATACCAGCTTTAGTACTTTAGCTTCACACTTAGAATTCTTGGCCCAGCTGCAACTACAAAGTGTTAGGAAAGGAATAATAAAATTATTAGCATTTCATGCTCAGTGAGCTTATAATTTTGAAAACTCTCTGCCTAGGAGAACTTATACTCTGGACAATAATTGTAGGAAGACGTAGGAAGACACTTTGGAACTTAAAAAGAAGTAGACAAAAATAAATTCTTCAGGCCCAGTTGGTTTAGAATGTGAAACAAGTGTCCCCGTTTGCAAATACAAAATGAATACACAATTCAAGGAAGAAATGTTTGATTCTTTTCTGGGAAATCCTTTTGTTATAATTCTTCTCATCATGAACACTATTTTAAGAATATTGTCAAAATTTCTGTTAAGCAGAAACATTGCATTCCAGTGCCCCCGACTTGCTATAAAAAGTAAAGAAAAAAAATGATTATTGATATGTGGTTTTAACATAAGGAGTTTGTCTCTTGTCTTTGTGCATAGCACTCGCTATATCTGGAATATTTTTCCGTTCTCTCTACCTTGCAAACTTCCATTTGTCCTTTGAATCTCAGTTTATCTGTCATTTTGTCTAAAAGGTCACCCAGACCCTTTCTATACATACAAATCAACTACTTCCTTTAACTTGATATGTGCACTCTAAACAACCACTCCACTTTGTCAAGTCAAGAGCTCAGCATTTTACTTACATTATATAATTTAGCCATCATACGGATCAATGTGTTATTGTCTCCATGGTGCAGGTATTGAAACCTAAGTAATTTGGATTCAGCTATTCACCCAGTGTCATCTTATGAAATGTCTAGGCTTGAATTTGAATCTAGATATACCTGGCCCCAGTATTGGGTGCAAACTTACCTTGCTTTACTAGCTTTCCTCATAATTCTTTTACCCACCTTTGCTACAGGTGGGTACATTTCTCAGACCTGCTGTATTTTGTGGCATTTGGACTAAGACAAGCAGTTGGCCACATAGGACATCATATCAGGCTTGTGCATGTCAATCATTGTATTTGTAGAAAGGCAAGCCTGTTTTAAATTTTGGGTTCTTTCCTATTGCTTTGTGGCCTTGGCTAAATTAGTTAAGCTCCTTTAAGCTGCAATTTCCTCATTTAGAAAAACAAAGCAAAACAAAACAACATCTTGCACATATAAAGTTTTACTTTATAATTTCCTGATGGTTAATTGAGATATCAATAAAGGTGATTAGAGTGCCTGTATTAGTCCATTCCCGCACTGCTATAAAGAAACACCTGAGACTGGGTAATTTTTAAAGAAAAGAGATTTCATTCCCTCACAGTTATGCAGGCTGTAATGGAAGCTTAGAAGATTTTGCTTCTGAGTAGGCCTCAGGAAACTTAGAATCAAGACAGAAGGTGAAGGGGAAGCAGAGATGTGTTACGTGGCTGGAGCAGGTGGAAGGGAAAGAGGCAGGAGGTGTCACACACTTTTAAACAACCAGATCTCATGGGAGCTATCATCACGACAGCACAAAGGAAGATGGTGTGTTAAACTACGAGAATCCCACCCCCCCGGTAATTCAGTCACCTTCTACCAGGCCCCACCTCCAACACTGGAGAATAAACTTTGACATGAGATTTGGTTGAGGACACAGATTCACACCACATAATTCCACTCTGGCCTCTCCAAAATATCATGTCTTTCTCACATTTCAAAATACAATCATGTCTTCCCAACAGTCCTCCAAAGTCTTACCTCATTCCAGCATTAACTCAAAAGTCTAGAATCTCATCTGAGACAAAGCAAGTCCCTTCTGCCTATAAGCCTGTAACATCAAAAACAAGTTAGTTATTTTTGCCCTACAATGGAGGTATAGAATTGGGTAAATAATCCAGTTACAAAAAGGAGAAATGGACCAAAAGAAAGGGGTTACTAAAAGAAAGGGCTCCACACATGTCCAAAACTTACCATGGCAGTCATTAGATGTTAAAGCTTCAAAATAATCTTCTTTAACTCCATGTGTCACATCTAGGGCTTGCTGGTGCAAGGGGTGGGTTCCCAAGGCCTTGAGCAGCTTTGGCCACATGGCTTTTCATGTTTCAGACACCAACAGTTTCTCCCAAGGGCTAATGTTGAGTGCCTGCAACTTTTCCAGGTGCAAGGTGCCAGTGGATTTACCATTCTGGAGTCTAGAGGCTGGTGGCCCTCTTCTCACAACTCCACCAAGCAGTGCCCCCGTAGGGACTCTGTGTGGGGCTTCAATCCGATGTTTTCCCTTGACATTGTCCTAGTAGAGGTTATTAATGAGGGCTTTGCCCCTGCAGCAGGCTTCTGCCTGGACATTCAGGCTTTTCAAACATCCTCAAAAATCTAGGGAGAGATTCCCAATCCTCAACTCTTGCATTCTGTGCACCTGCAGACTTAACATCATGTGTAGACTGCCAAGCTTACGGCTAGTACCCTCTGAAGTAGTAGTCTCAGGTGTACCTGGGCCATTTTGAGCCTTGATTGGAGCTAAAACAACCAGGATGCAGGAAGCAGTGTCTCAAGGCTACACAGGGTAGTGGGGCCCTACAAAATCATTCTGTTCTCCTAGGCTTCTGGGTCTGTGATTGGAGGGGCTGCCACAAAGGTCTTTGATATCCCTTTGGGGCATTTTCCCCATTGTCTTGATTATTGTCTACTTATAGAACATTTCTGCAGCCTGCCTGAATTCTTCCCCTGAAAATGGGCTTTTCTTTGCTATTGCATGGTTGGACAGCAAAATTTCAAAACTTTTACTCTCTGCTTCCCCTGTAAATATAAATAGTAATTAAAACATATGGACACAGGGAGGGGAACAACATACACACTGGGGCCTCTCAGGAGTGGAGTGAGGGGAGGGAGAACATTAGGAAAAATAGCTAATGCATGCTGGGCTTAATATCTAGGGGATAGATTGATAGGTGCAGCAAACCACCATAGCACACATTTACCTGTGTAACAAATCTTCACATCCTGCACATGTACCCTAGAAATTAAAACAAAAATAAAAATTAAAAAAAATAAGTAAATAAATAAAAATAAGTTCTAGCTTCAGGTCATTTATTTGCTCATATATATGAGCATAGGTGGTTAGAAGCATCCAGGCCACTATATAAACACTTTGTTGCTTAGAAATGTATTCCACCAGATACCTTAAATCATCACTCTGAAGTCTAAGGTTCCATAGATCCCTAGAGAAGGGCACCATGCAGTCAGGCTCTTTGCTAAAACATAGCAAAAGTGACCTTTACAACAGTTTCCAATAAGTTCCTCATTTCCATCTGAGACATCCTCAGCCTGGACTTCATTGTCCATATCACCACCAGCATTTTGGTCACAACCACTCAACAAGTCTCTAAGAAGTTCCAGCCTTTCCCTTATCTTCCTGTCTTCTTCTGAATCCAAACTTCCAAATTGTTCCAACCTCTGTCCATTACCTAATTCCCAAGTTACTTCCACATTTTCAGGTATCCTTATAGTAACGTGCCACTCTTTGGCACCAATTTTCTATATTAGTCCATTTTTACACTGCTACAAAGAAATACCTGAGACTGGGTAATTTATAAAGAAAAGAGGCTTAATTGGGTCACAGTTCTGTGGGCTGTACAGAAAGCACAACAGCTTCTGCTTCTGGGGAAGTCTCAGGAAACTTTCAATCATGGTGAAAACTAAAAGAGAAACAGGCAGGTCTTACATCTTACACAGTGTTAAGCAACCAGATCTCACAAACTCACTGTCACTATGGCAGTAACAAGGGGGATGGTGTAAAACTATGAGAAACCACTCCCATGATCCAATCACCTTCCACTAGGCCCCACCTCCAACACCAGGGTTTACAATTCAATATGAGATTTGAGTGGGGACACAGATCCAGGTGCCATTTCAGTGCTGTTTTACGGTGTCAATTCATATATAATAGCTATAAAGATAGTAGTTATCATCATTATCATTCTAGTAATAAATGATGTCAATACTAAAAAGAAAATTAATAAGTAAATAAGAGTATAGTAAAATATTCTGGACACTTATAGAACTCTCTCTTTAAATATTCTTCTTTCTAATACTTACATTAAGGTATTTATCCATTCATTGATTTATTAATTTATCATTTTTTTCTTTTTAAATATTTTTTAGAGTTTTGTGGGTTCATAGTTGATGTATATATTTATGGGGGTACATAAGATGTTGGGATACAGGAATGCCATGTGAAATAAGCACATCATGTAGAATGGGGTAACCATCTTCTCAAGCATTTATCCCTTGAGTTAAAAACCATCAAGTATTTATTAACTACTATTTTCCAGGCACTATTCTAGGGTTGGGATTACCATTATTTAGATTTTGGTTCAATTCTCACTTCTTAAGAGAAGCATTTTATGCCCTTCAAATCTAAATATGATCTCTTCATGATTGTTTTCTTAGCACCATGTTTGTGTTTTTTATACATATTTGTAATAATTTTATTTGTATGTTTATTTGTTTTATATCTCTCCCTCATTGAGAACAGAAACCAGAACTTGGCATAGTGGTCAACAAATCAAAGTTATCCAATCAATATTAAAAACTGAATGGCATGAACTAGAAAAAAAAAGGAGTTTATAAGTAATCAAATAAAAAATATAATCCCAACCAAGCCAGGTATGAGTATTGCTTAGAAAAAAAAAAAGCAGCTGAGAACAAATGAAGTAGAAAGCAGAACATGTATTACAAAATGCACTCCTCATCTAATACCTAAGGAAATAAGCAAAATATAGTAAAATGAGTGAGATTACTTAGCAAAAAAATTAGTCAATAAAGAGAGCACAAATTAAAGAGGAGCTAAAGAAGAAACAGACTACAATTCCATTTTAGTAAAACATTACATATATTCAACATATCCACTCCTTAGTGAAAGATACCCATTACCATAGCACCTGATGTTACTTTTAAGTAATGAGGTTTGCAGTAATTTATTTTATTGTTTTAAGTCTTTAAAATTTTTAATAACCATATATGATGTTATGACATGATACATTTTTAAAATTTAAAATGAAAATAACAATGCCTAGATTCTAACAATGGTTAATTCCAGGAGATGTGGGATGAGGATGATTATAAGAGTATAGTATTATAATATTTTCCCTCTGCTTTTCTGTATATAATTTTATTTAACCCATAAGACACTTGATGAATTGCTTGATGCAATTATGTAAGACAGTGCCTCAGTCTTCTGATGACATTTGTAAGCCAGAACACTGGGGCATATCAGAAAACATGTAGGTCACATTTGAAGAATTGGACAAAGTTAAGTACCTATGTAGTTATTTATTCTTAAATTTATGATGCAGCATTATACATTTTTTTGTTTATATGTCTTTTGTGCTAGGATATGAGACCTTCTAGATCAGGAGTTTGTCTTATTTCTTCACTTTCTATAGAATCTGACACATTATAAGTGTTTCGCAGGGTCTTGAAAGGAAGTGAGTTGTCTTAGCTCTGACACTAAAGGTTGTGAAAGCTCAGCCATGCCAGGTAACATAACTTTGTTCTACCTGATAAGCACATTTTCTATTATCTTCCTCATCAACAATAGAATATGATCTTTCCTGCTGCAGGAATAATGTTTCCAGATGATAGAAATCTTCAGATACTTCAACTCAGGTGAGACACTTGGGTTTCCTCCAAATAGAAACAGGGCTTTGGAAGCTCATAATATGCTGCATTTAATTACTTGCCAATTCACAGTGTTAAGTTTCTCATGATGCTAATGTAGCCCTTGAAAGTGCTGAGAGAATGATATGAAATGGCTTGATGTTTTAATGGGGTTGAGGGTGGTGAGTGTTAGATATAATTTAATCTATAGGAACTAATAGCTTTTGAAATAACCATGCCACTTGACTATCAACTGGAAAGCTACTCAGAGTAATTGAACACATATTCCAACCAGAAAAATGTTGCTTCTTTCTTTTTTCTTTTTTTTAAGATGGAGTTTTGCTCTAGTTGCCCAGGCTGGAGTGCAATGGCACAGTCTTGGCTCACCACAACCTTCACCTCCCAAGTTCGAGTGATTCTCCTGCCTCAGCCTCCCAAGTAGCTGGGATTACAGGCCAGCACCACCATGCCCAACTAATTTTGTATTTTTAGTAGAGACGGGGTTTCTCCATGTTGGTCAGGCTGTTCTCGAACTCCTGACCTCAGGTGATCCACCCGTCTCAGCCTCCCAAAGTGCTGGGATTACAGGAGTGAGCCACCACACCCAGTCTTTGTGTTCTTGATGTAAATACTGGGACAATTGTTCTCATTTTAAGAACACCAGTGGGCAGCACCCAATTATGACTTAATTCAGTGATCACTTTAAAAAATTTTCAAATATATGTGTAAATTTAAAAACGAACATTTTTATAGGTATGTATATATATATATATATATACATGTCTTATGTTTTTATTTATGTTTGTACATACATCTGAACATATTAAATAATTTAATTATAAAATGTGAGAAAAACACATATGAAAATTGTTCTATTTTACTCTGACACCCAATACATCAATTTGTAAATCCACAGAGTGAGACGGCGCCACTTTGGGGACCACTCACTAAATAAAGGCTTTAATTAGACTGCATGGGCATATCCTAGCTCCTCCATCGATTAGTTTGGGAGCACAGGAAGTCTTTTGTTCTCTCTGAGCTTGATGTTTCCATCATGAAATGGGATCCCCCAGCAACCACAGTTGTACTCTCACTACCACTTCTGTGCATATGGCACACTGCAAGTACCTCTATTGAGCCCCCTCTGCCTTTCCTTGTGGTTGTGGCATAAAGATCTGTCACACACACACATACACACACACACACACACACACACACACACACAATGGCTCTAGAGATCAGTACTGTGCTAGGAGTTCTTCTGAAGAGGCTCCAGGAAGGTGAAAGAATGACAATAAATTATTACTTATTTGGTTTGCTTTGTTTTGTGTTTCACCTCATTCAAAAATATTTATTGAATTTTACTTAGGTACCAATGTCTGGCTTATAGGGAGTGTTTAATAGATATTAATGGTTACATTCCTTATAATGGTTATCCTGAGAGGACTGTAACATCCTGATAACAACCATTTCTTCAGTATGTTTGGTGTATATCCCAAGGCACTTGGCATGCTAAATTATTAGAAAATAGACTCTGTTCCTTTCAATAAAATACTCCTCTTGAGATTATTTATATAGGAATTATATATGGACTGTCCTCCATTTACATTTTTTAATTAAAAAGTATCATAAATTGTGGCCTGATATGTTCTCCTGTTATCTTTCACCATGGCCTCCCAATTGTCTTTCCAGTGGGATCACTGGAGAACAGTGCCAGAGGAACAGAGGGATACACACTGTCTAGTTCCACAAAAATCCAGCTATATCAGGAGTTGCCAAGAGGCACAACAATTAAAAACAACTTGTTAAAGAATAAGTTCTGAGGATTTGTCCAAAGATCTGGTAAAAGATAAATAAAACCTATAGGAAGCACAGAATCTTAACACATTAAAAATCAAAGGGTGGGAGTTTTAAACCTTACCTCTAAGTGTCTGGCAATACTCCCATTAAAAGGTGAGGAATAATTCCTATTTCCTTGAATACAAACTTGCTTTAGTGACTTTCGTGTAAGGCATAGAATGAGTGGAAGCAATGCAGTATGACTTTTGATGCTACGTTAGAAAAGGGACTGTATCTTCCACCTCTTTCTCTCTCTCTCGAACTCTCTCAGAATGTGTCTTTGGAACCGTGAGCGGCCTTATCGGAAGTCCAGCTACCCTGAAGCCACCGTGCTGGGGAGTCCGCAAAGCAAACCATACCAGAGACATCGTCCCAGCTGTTCTCATCCCCAGAACCTGCTGAAGCCAAATGGAGCAGTAGTGACCTACCCCTGCCAATTCTGTCCAAATAGTACATTCATAATTAAAATAAATATTGCTACAGCTTTCTGTGAGTAAATATCAGTGAGGTTTGTTACATCAATAAAAAGAACACAATGAATCTTCACGGGGCAGGGGAACATATGAGAAAAGGAGAAAAACATTTTAAGATTCTGTAGTTTTGAAATTAAAACAAATATTCTTTCCTGTAATAAACCCAGTTTTTTCTATTTCCAATATTTATTTAGCCCTACATGCCTCCTGAGCCACCTACTCACTGGAGATCTCCAACAGCTCTGCCTCCTGGTCCTCTGTAACTACCATCTTTCTTGTGTTTTTTTTTTCCCAGCATTCCTCCAGGGGAGGATCAGCCCTCTGCAGGGACTCTATTGCACCCATTGCAGGAAGCCAGCTACTTCAGCTGCAGTGCTGTATAATCCAAGTGCCCGCAGAGTCCCCGGCCCCTCCTGGCAACAATTAAACCAAAAGAGAACACTAGTTATCACATGGTTTAATACATAGGGTAATTCATGATCAAAAATGTTAATTATTGTGGCCAATGTTATATTTGCTCCTCAGCATCTCTTAACCCACCATCTGGTAACTTTAACTTAATTTTGTTTATTGTTTTTCAACTTGGAACATAGGACTTATTAAATTTGACCTTTCCACTGATTTGCAAATGTTGCATGTGAGAGAAAACACAAGATTTCCTTGTTGACACATACCACTAAACGTAAAAGCCTAGATCCAGAAAACCAGTTTCCAAGGCTTAAGGGTAAATGTTTCATGGTAGAATATGCCATGAGCCTGCAAGAATAATCTAAATTAAAACATATCCATGTTTTTCTTCATAAAGCACCTACTACTTTATCACAAGGCATTGGGTTATTATTATGGTGTTTAATCTGGTTCTGGTGCAGCAAAAGAAGGGTTGTAATTAGTAACAACTTTAGAAAGTTTAAATTTTTATAGACCAGATTATCTGATTAGTTATTACATTATGTAAATGCAACAAGTGAGAGAGCGAGAGCAATAGATAGATTGAGGAGAGTTATGATTGTATTAAAAGTTCAACTTTTCATTCTGTTCATGGATTAACTTGATTGACAGATCTATGATCTGAGCTGTAATGTACATTTTTCAAGGATTACATGTTCTCTGGAGTAGTAAGAAAATCTTGTTGCAGTATCTTTCCTATACTTCCCTTATACCTGCAGAATGTAATTTTGTGTCCATGGGGCGATATGATCACTGTACCCGAAGACAGATCTTATTGTCGTAATGGGGCTGTGTGTGGCTGTGATCATGGAAACACTCCAGTTTCCAGGACCAAAAAAAAAAAAAAACAAAACAAAACAAAGACCCATCATGCAAGTGAAGTCATCACTAATTTAGAGGCAATTTTATTTCCAAACATTTGTTCTAGTAGTTCCATCTCCTCAAGAACCCTTGTTAAACCAACCAGATGATAATGGAGGTCCCAGCCCTCAACACACTTTCTGACATGCAATCAAAAATCAATGTTGATCTCTGGAGAATGAAATCTAAGTTATCTGCTTCTACCGATACATTGCATCCATGCTGTTTTCTATTGAGACCTGGAAATGTCCAAGTCATATTTCTCTTATTCTTTTGGTCTTTTTCTAACCAATTCTGTCTCATTCTTTCTTTCTATTTAAGTATTTATTAATTATTCATTTATGTTTACTTGTTTCCACATAGATACACAAGAGACTTTTAAGTATGCACACTTGTCAGTAGTCTCTCTGCCTTAATTCCACAGACATTGAGAAGTATACATTCCACAGGTTTTTGAAATGTCCTTTAGTAATAAGAGTCAGCTTTTATACCATCAAATACTGGGGCTTAAAACAACAACCACATATTTAGCTTTAAAATTCTACGAGTTGGGAATTTGATCTGGATTCAAATGGATGATTCTTATTTCCCAGCTTCGCTCACTCACGTATGTGCAATCAGCTATTGAGTCATCAGGAGGCCAAATGGTCTAGCCTGCTGGAAAATCAAAGACAAGTTAGAATAACTGCCCACTACATGCCACAGACACAAAAGAGGGCACAGCCAAAAGCAGCAAAGGTTGAACCCAGAGGTGCTCCAAAATGCAGAATCACAAGCTAAATAAACGGTTATTTTAAGTAATTGGGTTTTGAGATTATTTGTTAAATAGTAATGGCTAACTGATACAGAAATTGGAATCTAGGACTGGGGAACTAATATACTATATTGCACTGGCTTTGATAAAGAGTGACAAAAAGAAGCTGAAAAACGGTGAGGAAACACCAGACGCTGGGAAAACATTGAGGCAACTTTTGGAGCTGGCTGGGTAAATGGCAATCCCTGTCATACAGCACCAAGGTAAATGGCAGAAACATAGCCTACAGCATTTTGAAGTTAAAAAAAAAAGTACCAAATGAACTTTTTGGTTTACCTGAACAAATCTCCAGTCAGTATGCTGTAGACATCAGAGAGTTGGTCCTAGGTACTGCTGATCCTCGAACAATGTGGAGGTTAGGAACATCCAACCCTCCATGCAGTTTAAAATTTGTGTACAACTTTTGGCTCCCTGAAAACTTAACTACGCATAGCCTACTGTTGACTGGAGACCTTACTGATAATAGAAACAGTCGATTAATGCATATGTTGTATGTTATATTTATTATATACAGTATTCACACAATAAAGTTAGCAAGAGAAAAGAAAATTTTATTGAGAAAAGTGTAAGGAAGAGAAAATATATTTCCTATCCATTAAGTGGAAGTGGATCATCACATAGGTCTACATCTTATTATCTTTATGTTGAGTAACCTGGGGTGAAGGGGGATGAGTAGGGCTTGATCTTATTGTATCAGGGGTGACAGAAGTAGCAGAAAGTCTGTGTATAAGTAGTCTTGTGCAATTCAACCCCATATGTTTCAAGGGTCAACTTTACATAGTATAAGTCTATAAGCAGGACATACACAGAGAAGATATCCAAATTGCTAAGTAAAAACTAAAGCTGTTTCTGAGCTAGACTTTCCCTAGGAAATACAAGTCTCTAAGTCAAATTAAATCTGAAGTCAAAGCTTAAATATTTAAGAATTCATAAATAATTAAGTGATACCTGGTATACCCTCTCAGCTAGAAGAAGGACTTCCCAGGGTCTCATGGGTGTTGTTAAATAGTTGCCTGACGCACCGGATATAGTTTTGGATTAGTCCAGAGAGCAAAATATATCTTGACAACAACTTAGAGTGTGGCTTTTGGTGATGAGCCTAAAAGGAATCAAATTCACAGATGGCTTATATAGCATATGAGACTTGCAACTCATTTGTGTCAATGGCAGCTTACTAAGTTTGATGGAGAGTTGTGTCTAAAGCCCTCCCTAATAGTGGATTTTCACCTGGGCTGTTTCCAACTTGCAGATGTCTCAATGTCTTCATGTTTCACTCACCTGTGGAGTCATATTGGGCTGAAGAGTCATATCAGGTATCCCTGGGTTCTCATATCATACCATCACCATGATAGCCAACCATCAACTCCAAGCCTTCCACTTGTATGTAAATCACTGGACATAAAACTGCAAAAGATTTTCAAAAACAGTTCAGAAACTAGAATTAACATGGTGAGATAAAAATCAAAGGTCACTAACTGGCTGCTTTAACTTTTGTTGGAAGACCAAAGAGAAATTTGTACCAAACAATAAGCAGCAAAATAACAGTAAATATCCAACAGACTAAAAAACCACCTGGCACTGAGTCCTCTGATATTTCTATTCAATTGATATTGGAGACATAATTTCCAGTGTGGCTGTGTCCAGCACGGTGGACAGACACAAATCTAGTTCTCACCAAGTAGCAGCGATAGAAGATATATACTGCTCAGGAAATGAGGGAAACCACCTGATGGCTGGGTAATTTGATAGCAGCTAAGAGACAGTGTTCTTTATGTAATAATATCCTGGTCTGTTACATTTAATAAATCTCTTCTTGATAGAGTGCCGGGGACTTGCAGTTATGAGAGCATCAAACCACATGGCCTCAAAGGGAAGTGTTTACTTTTGAAGAGGGATCTCAAATGGCCACGAACCCTGACACTCATGACTCTCACTAAATAGTCCATCAGATGTTTGTGCCACTCCAGTCGTTTCATCCCCTCTCTCAGAGAATTCGAGTCCTCTTCCTTTTAAGTGCCACCCATGGGACCTAGCTCTACATTTTGAAAAGCAAATAAACATGCTTCCTTACCCCCAAGGCTTCAGATATTTTATTCACTTATAATAGATTTACTGCACATATACCATCTGCAGGGCTCTGGAGACTTAATGATGTAGAAATAGCAGGAAGGCTCTCTGCTCCTGAGGAGTGCATGGTCCAATAAAAAATACAGTGCATGCATTTACGGGGAAAAAGTAGAATATTTTGCTCTATTATGAAATGGTGCATTATGAAAACATTGTGTCCTCGAATGGATTAACTTTTCTAAATTAACAGCCTTCAGTTTCTTTCATCATGTGTTGAATGGCACTATTTGTCAGCATTACCTGAATATTCTGTTTTTGGAATCTTAAAACTAAATAGGTAGATGAAGATGAATGGATGGATAGATAGATAGATAGATAGATAGATAGATAGATAGACAGATAGATAGATTGATAAAAGAGCATGTGTGTGTGTCAAGCACCATAATAGGTATTGGTGACACAGATAAAATACTAACTCTTGTTTTCGAAAAGATGCTGTGTGATAACAGCTATGCTGTATGTGGGAATGCTTTTCTGTGGAAACTCATAACGAGATCACTCAGTTTATACTAAGGATGTATGAGTCAGGTTCTCTAAAGGAACAGAATTATTAGGATAGATGAATACCTGAAGGGGAGTGTATTAGGAGAATTGACTCACAGGATCACAAGGTGAAGTCCCACAATAGGACATCTGCAAGCTGAGGAACCAGGAAGCCAGTCAAATTTCCAGAACCTCAAAAGTAGGGAAGCTGACAGTGCAGCCATCAGTCCATGTCTGAAGTCCCGAGAGCCCCTGGCAAATCACTGGTGTAAGTTTAAGAGCCCCAAAGCTGAAGAACTTGGAGTCTACTGTTGGAGGGCAGGAAGCATCCATCACAAGAGTAAGATGGAGGCCGGAAGACTCAGGAAGTCTAGTCTTTCCACATTCCTCTGCCTACTTTTATCTTAGCCTTGATGGCAGCTGATTTGAGGGTGCTCACCAAGATGGAGGGTGGGTCTGCCTCTCTGATTTCACTGACTCAAATGTTAATCTACTTTGGCAACACCCTCAAAGACACACCAAGGCACAATACTTTGTGTCCTTCAATCCAATCAAGTTGACACCCTGTATTAACCACCACAGGGTGGAGAGGAAAAGCTTCCTGGATGAGGTGAGGGGAGACTTACTAGTAGGCACACAAACTCATTAATAGCCAACAGGAAATTAAGAAAGTGTGTTGTTGAGAAACATTAAGTTTACCCTGCGCCCACTGTTCCCTTGTGGAAGATACTTTTAGTTTGTAATTAGTGGTAGGCAGGTAACAGCTGCCTACCTGGTATATTCCTGAGTTATGTGTATATGTAGAACACCTGTGTATTAATAAGAATCACCTGTCAAAGAGCAAATAAATATGTGGATGAATCTCTGCTTGGGACCTTCTGCCTGGAAGAGCTGTCAGCCCTGCATGCTCTCAGGCTGGTCCCCAGGATAGACCCACTCTGTTTTGCCATCTGGGTGTCTGCCTCTCAATTCCTTCAGCCCACCGGGGTGGGGGTCCCCTGACTGAGCTGGTACTCGGTAGTGTGTAGAGCAGAAGTAAAACATGTAACATTGATTGTTTTACTGGAGAGAGCATATTAGTAACTGAAAACATTTAAATTCAATTCAAAAACAAAATAACTGCAGGTCAGATTAAGTCCATATGCCAACAAGCTGTAAAATGACTTAGAGTTTGGAGACAGAGAAGGAGGTAGAAAAACAGCAGAGGGCATCCAGGGCCAAAGCTCAGAGAGGTGAGAGGGAACTGGATACCAGACCTTTGCTAAGTCATGCCTGTGATAAAAGGCAATGGCAGCGGCTTGGTTCTTCAACTCACACATGCTCTACTGGGCATTGAGCTCTTCCACTGTCTCTTTCCACTGGGGCATATATACTCAGCTAACACTTCATTGCTATGGAGAGTTTTCATCCTATGTCTCATGTGATGTACCATGTATTCACCTCTAAAACATTTTTTTCTCTTTATTTTAAAAACTTAACAAGCAGATTCCTTGGTTTATTTCCTACTAGTGCTATCTGATTTTGCTGAGTTAAAAGGAAGTACCGAAGAAAGATGTTTAGGTTGCATTTATCCCATGCACTATTCAATCACTGCTGGATATCTACAATCCTCCATCTGCAAACTTAACAGTGAACATCTAATTTACAGATGCCTGTATCTATGTTGAGGAAGACAAAGGCTCCCTGGATGTGCAGCTACTTTCTCTAAGGAGAGATGGAAGGAGAAGCTACCAGAGCTGCTTCCGAGGCTGGGAGTCCAGAGAGTGGCTGGGGCCCCTCCTCCCATCTGAAATCTTCTTTTTCATCAACATTAGAGTTTTTTCTCAAGACTTGGCTAACACCGACTCCTGTAAGCACATCATGAAACATACTTTCTGCTAGTTTCTCACCAGTAGCAGTTTCCCCAATAATCCTAAATCCCGTCTGCAGCTCTGATTGAAACAAAGGGAGCCCCACATCTACTTGGAGCAGTAAATGTCATACCTTCCACCAGTTCCTGCCCATTGGAGGTCTCTTCATCTGGAGAAGACACTTCCCTCCTTCCAGAACTGTTTCATTTTCCCTGTCTAAACCAGATCTTGCTTTCTGAGCCAATACTAGTTCCCACGTACTTCCAATGAAGTGTTTTGTCTACAAGAAAACCAGGTGTATTGTCATTGGAGTTTTCTTACTTACCTTACTGATCTTTGCTTCCAACACCAACCCCTTCATTTGCTGATTCTGCCAGCTTTTAGGTGTGTGTACATTAAAAAGGCAGAGATGATAGACCGGCATGGCCTCTGACTACTTGGCCAACTTTGACCTTCCATAAACTTTCCAATTTCATGTGAAAAGGAAACACTCGAAGTGAGGGCCTCTCCCACTCTTCTCATTTAAGCTTTTCACACCCATATATTGCTGAAGACTTAATTTTTTTTTCTTTTCTTTTTTTTGAGATGGAGTCTTGCTTTGTCGCCCAGGCTGGAGTGCAGTGGCAGGATCTTGGCTCACTGCAACCTCCACCTCCTGGGTTCAAGCAATTCTTCTGCCTCAGCCTCCTGAGTAGCTAGAACTACAGGTGTGTGCCATCAGGCCTAGCTAATTATTTTATTTTTAGTAGAGATGAGGTTTCACCATGCTGGCGAAGCTGGGCTCGAACTGCTGACCTCATGATCCACCCACCTCAGCCTCCCAAAGTGCTAGGATTTATAGCATGAGCCATGGCGCCCAGCCTGCTGAAGACTAATACACTGGTGAGCTAGGAGAGACCACAGAGGAACTTCCAGGATTCATTTTGTTTGTTCACTGAAAGCCTAGAGAAAATAATTTTCATGATATTTCACACCTGACAAAATAGCACGATGACTTCCACGCCTTTCAATTGGTGTGCCGAAGTTTTTTGAAGGAGGTGACACGGAGCACACAGGCTGCTCACACTTCCAGTATGCTACTAGGAGTGATCACTGGAAATAGCTGGCCTAATCGGGGAGCAAGCTTCCTCTATGTAGGCCCTGAGGGTGGATGCAGAGGCTTTAGTATTTGGGATATGAAGCATGGGAAACTGAACCAAAGGAAGAAGGTGACTCCCTATAAATTCTGTTAAAAAAAAAAAAACAACCCCAGGCCGGGTGCAGCAGCTCACACCTGTAATCCCAGTACTTTGAGAGGCTGACGCAGGTGGATGACATGAGGTCAGGAGTTCAAGACAAGCCTGGTCAAAATGGCAAAACCCTGTCTCTACTAAAAACACAAAAATTAGCCAGGCATGCTGGCATGTGCCTATAATCCCAGCTACTTGGGAGGCTGAGGTAAAAGAATCACTTGAACCTGGGAGGTGGTGGCTGCAGTGAGCAGAGATCACGCCACTGCACTCCAGCCTGGGAAACAGAGCAAGACTCCATTTCAAAAGAGAAAAAAACCCTACAGTTCCGATCACCTGTTTCATAGAGGAAAAATGAGGGAATGCAGAGGTGGGCATGGTCACCACCTGTATGCTTGAGCTGCTTGTGGGGTTGGAGAGTGACAATGATAGTCAGGTTGCCATGAAGACGTTTGGGGTATTGATTTTAAAAAAAGGTTCAGGAGTGGCAGACAGGAAGTCTACATGAAAGGTGCTCTACTTTCTCATGAAAATGAGTCTGAGCATCTTCTTTATTTATTTATTAAGCTCTGGGGTACATGTGCAGGATATGCAGGTTTGTTACATAGCTAAATGTGTGCCACGGTGGTTTGCTTGAACATCATCTTTAAGGCAACGGAGCTAAGAAAGCATATTATGACAGAGGAAGGTATATGTGAGGATTCTATTTCTCTCTTAATCTATGTGATGAAAGGTTTAACATGGTATTAGAGGGATAATGTGAGCAGGGAGAAGTGAAAAGGACATCATTTGTCCTGGCTCCTAACCCCAGAACATGCTTATCTTTTATGTAATAAAACCATGACTTTAACAAAGAACTACGGCTTTGCTTCCTGGCTCAGGAATCTCTGGTACTCCTTCCTCCTTCCTGGAGCTTCCCCAGGTAACATTGGTTGTCTGGAGCCATATACATATATGTGTGTGAGTGTATATATACATGTATGTATATATACGTGTGTATATATATATGTGTTTATGTGTGTGTGTGTGTGTGTGTGTGTATATATAGAGAGAGAGGGAGAGAGAGAGAGAGAGAGAGAGAGAAGGAGAGAGTCTCACTCTGTCACCCAGGCTGGAGTGCAATGGCGCAATCTCGGCTCACTGCAGCCTCTGCCTCCTGAGCTTGAGCAGTTTTCTTACCTCAGCCTCCCAAGTAGCTGAGATTACAGGCACCCGCCACCATGCCTGGCTAATTTTTATGTTTTTAGTAGAGACGGGATTTTGGCATATTGGCCAGGCTGGTTTGGGACTCTTGGCCACCTGTCTCGGCCTCCCAAACTGCTGAGATTACAGACATGAGCCACCACCCCCGACCTCTAGGAGCATATCTGAGTGCAGGTAACATGTATGCCTCAGTCAGGTACTGGCCTCAGAGTTGTACCAGGCTTAATCCTATTAGAATGAGAAGACATTAGGATTCAGCTGGGGAAGAGAGCAAAGGTCTTAGCAGTAGGGAAGATTAAGGCCATTACTGGTGAGTGGCAACAAAAACTTTCTTTACTTAGAACTATTAATCTTTTCTAAACTCCCACAAGAATATCTTTTTTTGTTGTTGTAGTTGATATCATAATTTATTACACTCCACAAGAAAGACTAGAAACCATTTTCTTGTACCTTGTCTGGCTTTCATTTCTTCTCACCCTCATGATGATGATCACCTGCATTTATGGGGTCATGCATCGCATATAGAGTCCTTATGATTCTTTAAAAGTTTTGCAAATTACTACTATCACAAAGCTAGAGAAAATTTCAGGTTAAATCCAATTATATGTAGGTGGATACGAATGGCCACCAATTATTCCATCTATAACACAAATACCATATTTTACTAGGAATTTTACATACATTTTTAGGTTCTTCTTCACAGCTATTCCACAAAATAAGTTCAATTTTCTAATTTAGCAGGTATCAAAATTGAAATCTATAAAGATAAATTAACTAAGGGTTTATACCTATTATGAATTTGGTCCAAGAAACAAACACATATTTATCTGGAATCTAAGTCCATGTTCTGACCACTAGTGAAGGGCAGTATTTAAAATAACACCTCTAATTGTTAAATAAACTTCACATTTTAGATTTATAATATTGCTATTATGGCAATATAAATATGATAGATGAATGGTAAACATTGGCTTAAACTTAAAAATAGGTCTACATTAAATTAACAAATTAATAGATTAATTAAATTAATATATCAGGCTAGTCACAGTGGCTCCCACCTGTGATCCTAGCACACCGAGAGGTTGAGGTGGGTGAATCACTTGAGGTTAGGAGTTCAAGACCAGCCTGGTAAACATGGTGAAATCCCATCTCTACTAAAAATGCAAAAATTAGCCAGGTATAGTTATGCATAACTGTAATCCCAGCTTCTAAGGAGGCTGAGGCACAAGAATTGATTGAACCTTCAAGGCAAAGCCTGCAGGGAACTGAGATCACCCCACTGCACTCCATCCTGGGTGGCAGAGCAAGACTCTGTCTTAAAAAAAAATTAGTTAATTAATTAATTAATTAATACATCATTATATGTTAATTTTAGTTAATAAATAAATGAAATTTGACATAGTAGTAATATCCCAGATATTATAATAAAAATGTTATTACAATAAGATAAGAATAATTTCTACTACTACTTAAGGTGGGTTTGTTTGTTTTTAATGCATTTATAATTGGATTAGTTTGGGTCCTGACAGAAACGTGGCAAAGTATTGATTGAAGAGTGATTATTAGTGTAGAAATATTTCCAAAAGTGTGGGCCACGTTAAGGGAAATTTATAAGGGGTGGTGCAGCATCCTTGGGCTAGACAAAATAAATAGGGCTATTACCCCTAGGCTTGAGAGCTCAAGAGGAGTGAGTAACCACTAAAATCTGCAGAAAACAGAGCAGGGGATGAGGCCCACGGACAGGAGCTGAGGCCTGAAGCAGAGAAGTGTATCTGCTTAAACTCTTGGCCTGATAGGGAAAGGATCAGGTACATGAACACCAAAAGCTGTATCTTCTGCCTGCTATACTCAGAATTCCTGTGGGAGTTTTCCAGGGTTCCTACGCCTAAATGCTCAGAGGTCATAGGGCAGGACAGGACAGGTTATGCCTGATAAAAAATTCAGCCATTCAGCCCTTAGGGCATAGACAAAGGTGGAAAATGGTACTAAATGGATTTGGAGGAGCCAATAAACAATATATAACACAATGTCTACTTTTACAGTCGGTTGTTACAGGAATGTAAAGGTTATATATTATCCTTACTGTATAACTCTGGAAACAGAATATATCTACTGCACTCAGTTTTACTGGTTGTAGACAACAGAAAAGGACTCCAGCTGCCTGTTTGAAATAATTTTCCCAGAAGTAGGCTCTGAGTAAAGAATAAGAGTGCAGGTGATTTTTTGGGGAAAGACTTTCCAGCTAGGGATACCATATAAAATATGAAATATCTGGTTAAATTTCAGTTTTATACAAGCAACAAATAATATTTCAGTACAACTGTATCACAAGTACCACATCAGACGTACCTGCACTGAAACAAATCAAAACAAAAGAAAAACAAGAAGTACAGCAAAACAAGAGCTACACTTGTTATTTAACTAAAATTCAAATTTAACTGGGTGACTTATTTTTTTTTTCTAAATCTGACCAAGAGAAAACAGAAAGGGATGATTGGAGCATGAAAGATAATGGAAAAGAGACAAACAGGGCTGCAATTTCAGAAGCTCCAGGTTCCGCCTGATTGCGAAGGAAGCTCTCAGTGTGCCAGACACATCAGTTAGTCCTGCCTCAAGTAAAAGGAGCTGAGTGTCTGGGCTTCCACATTAGTTATATGAGTTGGCTGTTAAGAATTGACAGTAGGCTTTGTGTCTGTTTGGAGTAGGGTAGGGATATATGCAAAACTCTCAACTCACAGACACCTTGGGATCTTCCTACCAGTTGATATGTGACTCCAGCGTCCAAGCTTTCTTTTGGAATATATCAGGTGCAATTAGTTAGTATCACTTCATGATCAGGTAAGAGGGACCGCAAAGGAACTAGCTGTGGCAATAACAGTGTCCACAACATTATCTTAAGCAACATGGAGATTTGTTAAAATGCTCTTGGAAACATAGTATGGACTGAAAACTGGAGGCCCCAGTAAATTGCCACCTGGGGACAAAGTTATTTGAAAGCTAGCAGAGGTCACATCTTTGGATTGGACTGGGCTACATGCCACTGCCACTGTCTTACTGACTCAAAGAAATAAGAGAGGGCTTCAGCGGGCTCCCCTGAGTCACGTGTCTGTCATCCTTCTGGATGGCTCATCTTGAATAGAGGACCTGCCACTAGATGCTGGGAGTCAGACAGTGACAAACGTTGGCTACTCATTCATGAGCGCACACAGCAAATATGCATCAGGTTCCTACGTAATTTTTTCACATTTAAGTGACAAGAACAAAGGGAAAAATTCTTTCTTTATTTTTTACCAAACGTTCACTGGGAACCTATATATGTGTTGAAGGTTTTACAGAGTTGTCTATTTCTTCTTAGTGACCTCTGTCCACACAGCATTCAGTTTCATCTTTGAAATTGAAAATCATATTACAAAGATGTTCAAAAATTCTGTTCAAAATTCTCCAATGTCTTCTCATTATAGTGGGAGCAAACTCCAAGATTCCTAATGAGCTCTGCATGGCCTTGCCAATCCTTTTTTTAATGACTTCATTACTTCATTGGCTGCAGATATCCTTGACTTATTATTCTTCTTCGAATACAGGGAGCACATCCCCACTTTTCTCCAGGAGGCCTGCTCTGCCTGAAGCACTCTTCCCCCAGATGTCTATATGACAGCTGCTTTTGTCACTTCATTTAGGTGTCTGCTGACCTGCTATTTTAGTGGGCAACTCCCATCCCCCTAATCTCTGTCCTTTTATCCTGTTTTTTTCTTCACAATTGATAAATGAGACTACAACATATATGTATCGGAGTGTGTATTAGTCAGTTTTCACACTGCTGATAAAGACATGCCAGAGACTGGGTGTTTTATAAAGAAAAAGAGGTTTAAAGAAATCACAGTTCCACATGGCTGGGGAGGCCTCACAGTCGCGTTGGAAGGAAAAGGCATGTCTTACATGGCAGCAGGCAAGACAGAATGAGAATCAAGTGAAAGGGGTTTCTCCTTATAATATCGTCAGATCACTGGGTCCCTCCCACAAGATGTAGGAATTACAGGAACTACAATTCAACAGGAGATTTGGAAGGGGACACAGCCAAACCATATCAGTGTGTGTGTGTGTGTGTGTGTGTGTATGTGTGTGTATGTGTGTGTCTGTGTGTTTGTGTGTGTCTGTGTGTATCTCCATCCCAAGAGGGCAAATACGTATTCTGTTGAGTTCATTGCTGGACCTAAGCCCCCCAAAATAGAATCTGGTAAATATAAGATTTTTGAAATATTCATTGACGTAAAGGAAGGAAGGAAAGAAGAGAGAAAGAAGGGAAGGAAGGAGGAAGAAAAGGGGTCCTAGATTCTGGTTTCACAGACGCAAAAAGTGATGATATGAGGGCAAGGACCTTGCTTACATCCTACTGCTCTTCCCCGCACATGGTCTTCTCACCTCCTTGCTTAGATAATGTGACTATCTAGAGAGGAGGCTGTGCCTGTGCTCTCCCAACTCCCTTGCTTTGTCTCCAGGTGTACATGAACACACCTATATTACAATGATTGTTCTTCCTTCCTGGAACTACCTGCTCTTTGTTTGTGAAGATTACACCATCCACCATATCCTCTCTCATCCTCTTTGTGATCATATAATCTTGATCATTGAGGCCTCTTTCTCTACGTCACAGTCCTCTTCCCCTCCCCATCTTTATTCCATTAGTATCATCTGCTTCCCTTAGTAATGTGGTGTCAGCAGATTCTCAAACCTCAGAAGCCATGGTTTGATGATGCTTTAATAAAGTAAAATATAGAAAACTTAATTAAGGAGAGGGCAGATATCACATCTGATTTGCTACGCAGCCTGAGCCTTATATGTGCAATCCTGACTACCAATAAGATGTGTTATGAGCTGTGTAATATTGGTATCAAAGAGCAGAAATCTGAAAATTTGAGAAGCAGGTAAAGCGTTATATAATTTTAAAATATTATTGTAATTCCTAGAATATCAAACGGGCTATGAAAACTATAATTCCAAAAAGGTTTGCTACATTAGGATATAATATTACTGAAAGAACTGGGATGTTTATTTTGAGGTTTATGTTTCGATTGTTTTTCTCTGAATTTAGGTTACTGGAAGGCTTTAACTAAAGTAACTGAAAAGTTGAGTGATGTGCCACTCCTCCCTTCCTATCATTGGTTTATAGCAGTGAATAACCATGTGATTATTCCAGCAGTGAGGACTAGTCACAATGACACACAATGTCGATTGTTCTTTCTCACTCCTACTGAAATCAGGCACAATCATGTCACTTAATTTGGCGAATAAAAATGAAGACAACTTGTATCAGTCACTCCAATAATGAAAGTTTGAAGGTCAACAAATAATATGTCTTGCTCTCTTCACCTTGTTTACTTCTTACATTTTTGAATGACGCTTCCATCTGCTGGAGGAATATATATGTAGAGTAAGAGGATGTCCCTGTTGGCATAAAGGTGAAAATAAAGAAACTTTGTTTTCATAAGTCACTGGGTTGGTGGGTGGGGTTTTTTTGTTGCTGCAGCATAAGCTAGCCTACCCTGACTACTACAGGGGTTGTCAGGTAAGATCAAGAAAGAGACATATGGCAATCATTAGGATTTTGGTATAGACTGAACAATTTC
Source organism: Cacajao melanocephalus (assembly GCA_963573385.1). Classification (NCBI taxonomy): domain Eukaryota; kingdom Metazoa; phylum Chordata; class Mammalia; order Primates; family Pitheciidae; genus Cacajao; species Cacajao melanocephalus. The sequence continues at coordinate 12,394 of CAUYLG010008429.1, read as the reverse complement.
AGATGCAGGATGATCAGATAGTAAAATGCGAATATTATACTCATGTTTAAGAGAAAGAGAACAAACTTAAATAAGGAAATTTTGTAAACAAAATTTTAAAAAGCTATACAACAAAGAGAGCTCTGAAGCATGAGATTGGACCCGGGAATTAACACTGATACATGAGAATCTGGAAGGTGAAGAGAAGCAAATCTCTATATTTTTGCTAAGTTCACTAGGTTGCTTGCAACATTTTCCTGGATTGGAGGAGGCAGTAAGCTGTTATTTGCCTTGGTTTGTCTCAGTCTGAGTAGAAAATCAATCAACCAAAACTATGATACTTGAGTGCTATGTTGAGTGTTTCTGTGTTTCCAGCCCTGTGAAGACTATGACTACTAAATAAAGTGATCTGAAGTGTGAATAGTTATGACTAGGACTGATACTATCAAGCCTAGAATATTACATAGCCACATACCTTGGGACTAAGGAGATACTATAATCTTTCTTGAGCAAAAGGTTATGGAATGCAGATGCACCAATGTAGTATTGAGAAAGATGTTACAGGTATATTAATAAAATATAAACCTTGAATAGGAAAGATATGGGGGCATAAAGCAGTGCTTTGATGATAGTTGTATTAGCCTGTTCTCATGCTGCTAATAAAGGTATATCTGAGACTGGGTAATTTAGAAAGGAAAGCAGTTTAATTGACTCACAGTTCCACATGGCTGAGGAGGCCTCACAATCGTGGCTGAAGGGGAATGGGAAACAAAGTTACATCTTACATGGTGGCAGGCAAAAGAGTGTGTGTGAAGGGGCACTTCCCTCTTATAAAACCATCTGTTCTCATGAGACTTATTCACTATCACAAGAACAACATGGGAAAAACCTACCTCCATGATTCAGTTACCTCCCATCGGGTCCCTCCTATGACATGTTGAAATTATGGGAGCTACAATTCAAGAAAAGATTTGAGTGAGGATCCAGCCAAATCATATAAATACTCAAAACGATTACTTGTATAAGAGAACAGATCCTTGAATGGGTCCCTGGATAAAATCCTACACAGCTACTTCCTACATGAATAACTTGATACTTCCTTGACAAATTATTTAAATTCTCTGTATTTCAGGTTCTTTTTTTTTATTTTTTAAATTAGAAGATTGTCCACCTGAAATACACTATTTCTCAATATATATTAGCTAAGTTTATTGAAATAACCATGTTCAAGGCCTTAGGTGCTCTCAGAAGTTTGGGTTCTTGGAGCCTGATCAACTTGCTGTGAGTGCCTGCAAGATAATGTAGGGGCAGGTACTAGAAACGGAGAAAATCCTGACACACAAAGGCTACAGTTTTTATAAATGGGGAGGTTGATGGTTCCAAACCCATTACCTGGAAGCACATCACTGGAAGATCAGGACTTAAAGCACTTCTTAAAGAGTTCTTTAGTTATTTTGCAGAATAACCAAAGGAGTCATGAATTCAACAAACCCAGCTGCCACCTGCATGCACCACCCCTCGATCCCCTTACTTCTCCTCTCCTGCCCTGCCTCCCACTTATTTTCTCCTATTCATCAAATTGAGTGGACAAGCCTCAGTGCTTCTCTCTGCTGAGACAGCTCTGTGACCGAGACAATGAAACCAGCTCTAGTTTTCCCAAGCCATGGAGTCCAGAAGGCATTTGCACAGCCTGGTTCTCTTTAGCAAACTTGCTTTTCATTATAATCACTATTTTCTGTATTGTTCCTTCATTCTAAAATAATCACAAAGGAGATCAAAATTCAATTTTCAAATCTTATTAAATTTAATTAAATATTTTACATATGAACTAAAAATCTACATCTACCAAACAGAAATCTTACACCTTACAATTCACACAGTGCTTCACTGTAGTGAACATTAAGCATAAATGAAACTGGCAAGTGATCGTTAAGAAGGACAGCATTAGCTGGGCACAGTGGCTCACGCCTATAATCCCAGCAATTTGGGAGGCCGAGGCAGGCATATCATCTGAGGTCAGAAGTTTGAGACCAGCCTGGCCAACATAGTGAAACCCCATCTCTACTAAAAAGTACAAAATTTAACTGGGCATGGTGGCGCGCACCTTTAATCTCAGCTACTTGAGTGGCTGAGTCAGGAGAGTCACTTGAACCTGGGAGGCAGAGGTTGCAGTGAGCCAAGGTTGTGTCACTGTACTCCAGCCTGGGTGACAGAGCAAGACTCTGTCTCAAAAAGAAAACAATAGCATTGTTCATTATCTCATTTCTTCGTCTTTGTCTTTGCAATCTCTGTACTATCAACTTCACCTTGAATCATCAGCTACCATATCATGGGCATATGGGACAGGCACATGAACAACCTCAATGATTTTGAATCTTCACAAACTCACTCTTGAAACCATTACATGTATCAGAGTCTATCAGGATCTGACTCTCCAAGAATTCTAAGAATTTAACCTCCTTAGAGAATACCATGGTTATTTAAAGATAGGTAATTTGAAAATGCACTAATTTGAGGCAAATCTGTGTTGTGAGTATGTGTGTACTTCAAAAGCAACAACAGCAGCAGCAGTTGTGTAAAATTTAAAGAAAATGTGTGGTTTTGTGTTTTGTTTTGAGAGTGCTTCATCATTGATGGTGTTTAGAAAGTCTGATGCATTGTAATAATAAGGAGCAGATTGACACTGGGTCACTGTCATTGTTTCTACATTTCCACAGACAATGAACAACCCCATGGCCAGCTCTCAGGACCGCTCCCACTGCCTGGACTGATACATGCCTGCTCCTAACTTCTCTTTCTGCAGGGTTGCAGCCCCTATCTGAATTCCCTGCTGACAGATAGAGAACTATTTTCTAGTTTACTTAAAGCCTCATTTGATCCTCCTGGCATGGACAATTTGGCAAATGCCTAGAGCCTCTGAAAATATCTCTTGAATATTTGCAATAGCTTCTGACTTTCACTGGCTAGCTTGTTACCCAGGTCACCAGAATGTGGTAGAAAACTGAAGTCACGCTATCCTAATCTGCTTCCTTTTTATTTCTGAACATGCCACCCTACATAAAACTGTTCTACCACAGTTACAGACACAAGTTGCAATGCATAAGTGTAGAGGAATGTACGTGTATGTGTGTGTGTGTGTGTGTGTGTGTATGCACATGTGTGTTGGGTAAGGGGCCCAGATGGAGGTCGACAGGAGATTGCAATACACCAGAAGTGGCCCCCATGGCATCTCCATGACCATGTCATTCCGCAGGAGAAAGCTGGGAGAAATCTCTAAAATGCCTGCATGTATATTTCTATACATGCTTCCATAAAAACTTAGTTGTTTGCCTTCACTCCAAGATGCAAAACATCTGGATATATAAGAAATGATGAGAATTAAAAACAAATGAAAAACAATGAGGTTAATCACAGCTTCATTGTTATCTGTGTGTGAATCAGAGCAGCTGTCAGGGCTGTGATGAGAACGTGACTTTGCTACCAAGACAGACACGATGTCCTTCTCCTCCTCATTCCTCACTCAGGCTTACCTTTCTCTGGTTGTTATTCAGCTTCAAAACCTTCAGTCTAGGCATAATTCGCTGCAGTTTTTAGACTTTTCAAAGAAAAGCCTTCTGGAGAAATTTTTCACTAATTTATTTTTAGCTGGAGAAAACAGGTAATAACCTTTAAAAATAAGTAAATGGGACTGCTAGAAAACACACAGACACACACACACACAAAATGAACTACTTTTGTTCTCTTTCTTCTTTGTTTTACCATTTCCCTGAAACTTTAACATTTTTTTCTGTGATTTATTTTGTCTTGTTACACTTCGTGAGAGGACATCATACCACTGTATATGCAGGAGGGGAACAGAATCTCTCATTAAGCCTGGGACACCTGAGACAGTCTCAGTTGTGCTAAGGAGACAAAGGACTGCCTACCTGAGAAATGCTATAAAAGACTAATAGTTTGAAACATAGCTCAAAGTATATATTAGTGAAGACATTTTAGTTAAATTTCTTAAAATAACATTATTGAGAGCTAATATGTGTTATGCTTCTTAAAAAATCTTAGACCTCTTTCTGTCTTGAAAAGCAGTGTGATAGGGTGAAACAAAGAGTAACTGGGTGTCTTCTTTGGAATACTTTCATCATTATTTCATTTACTTCTCACTACATTCCTATTATCCTGATGTTTATGTTCATGTATTTGTTTGTTCGTTTTTGCTTTTTGGGTTTTTTTTTTTTTGAGACTGAGTCTCACTCTGTCGCCCAGGCTGAAGCGCAGTGGTGCGATCTCCGCTCATGGTAACCAACCTCCTCCTCCCAGGTTCAAGCCATTCTCCTGCCTCAGCCTCCTAAGTAGCTGGGCCTACAGACACGTGCCACCATGTCTGTCTAATTTTTGTATTTTTTAGTAGAGGCGGGGTTTCACCATGTTAGCCAGGATGGTCTCGATCTCCGGACCTTGTGATCCACCCGCCTCAGCCTCCCTAAGTGCTGGGATTACAGGCTTGAGCCACCACTCCCGACCTCATGTTGGGGAAACTATAGTTGGGGAAACTGAAGTTCAGAAAAATGAGAGAATAACACCTAAACTACACCACTTCTTGATAGTTAAACTTAGTGTCAATGAGCTGTAAAAAGATATAGATAGACCGTAGTGGGCTTCTAGAGGAAGGACAGGTAACACTTTCCTTCTTGTTGCAGGGAAAAATGCTCTGTGAAAGGATGGTTAGTCTTAACTCAAAAAACTTAAAGGAGTTTGGTCAGAAATTTGGGGAAGAAGGTTTTCTAGTGAAGGAAATAGCATGAGGTGAACAGGGAAGAAAGAAATGATATGATCCGTCCTTCTTTTTCATTATCTTTCCTCCTATAGAACCCTTCACTCCCTCTCCAAGAGTTACAACCCCAAATCTCATTCTGTGAATACATTCAATCATCAGTCCAAGATCTCCAGGTGAAATGCAGTGCCCTCTATCAGAATTGGATAGGACTCCTCCGGTTCTCAGCCTATTAACAGAATAATACAAGTTGTCTGCCCCTAGATCCCTACTTGATACACAATGGCGGAACCCAAAAAGGAACCCTGTAGTAGGCACCTGCCTTCAAATGAGGGGAAAATAGGAAACATAGCAGTGGGTGTTCCATGGAACCTCTGAAGTACCTTGTGGAAGGACAATGGAATGGTCAAGTCTTCCTGAGCCCTAGGAGAAATCCATTCATTAGACTCTGGTCATTCTCAGAAACTGCTCTGTCTATTGTTCAATTTGGTCCTTACCTCTGGGCATACATTTTCTTCCTTAGCCACATCTGAAATGGATTTTAAGGAATATGCCTTCTTTAGGAAACTTACAGTCTATGGAGTCTGCTTTCTGCTTCTGGGAGATTTGGAACCTGAAAATGATTTTATCATTTGAAAAATCAAAAGGATTTTAAGTCCTTGCTTGTGTTCTGTTTGAAAACACAGGTCTTTCAAACACAGAGCATGCTTGTGATCCCTTTGCTAGCTATCAGTCCCAATGCTTAGTTAACCACAATCAAAGTGGGCGTGATTCCTGGGCATGGTTCCCAAACTTGGCTATTTTTTTTGTTTTATATGTTTTTACATCTTGTTTTCTCTCACATTAATGGCAGTAACCTTGAGAACACCAGGAGGAACAGGTGAGAATGTTACACTTTAATCACATCCCTGTCCTGAATCACTTGGTTTAACTGAGAAGTTTTGCCGGACTTTTGTCACTCACATGTCACTCATGTCCTTTCAAGATACCATCTCTTTGACTCTAGAAACAGTCAGGTTTTCTAATTCAATAAGGCCCTGAGTGGCTGGATTTTCTTTACTTAGATTTGCATCAGCTTACAAACTACCTGTTTTTTGTTTTTGTCTTTATTTCCTCTTATGTTGACCATGAGTATTCTGTTTTCCAACCACAAGCTCAACAGTTATATGATATGATTCTCAAGTTATCAGGGCCTACGTGCTTACCAATCATTTTGCTAGTTTATATCATGTGTTGACATTTTCTCAGTCTCTGATGTTGATGTTGTCTATTGTGGTGACTGCTGAGATGGTAACTGTTAGAATTTTGTTTTTCCTACCTTCTAATTCAAGGTAGCTTTCTCTACTGTCTTAATACAAGCTACTGTAACAAACACACATACATCAATGATTTAAAAAGTTAAAAATGTATTTGATGTCCATGTCACAGCCTGTCTAATTGAATATTTGGTGAGTGGTCTTCCCTGTAGTTATTCAGAGATCCTGAGCCCTTTTTCTTTCTAATATCACCCTTATCTTGGTCTTGTTAAAATACTTCACAGGGTTCTGCATCTAACCAGCGAAAGCTGAGAGAGAGAGATCAGTGATCTCCCTGGAGAGTTTTGTGATATGCATCGTACCTGTCCATTGGGATAGTATGACAAGGTCATTGGCCAGAACTTGTCATACTATCCCATGAAAATGCAAGGAGTTCTGGCAAATGTAGTCCTCCTATTTGTTGAGGACAAGAGGAAATTATCTGATGAGTATACAATATTGGCTCTGCCAAATGAGGAATCTACAGTATCATCAAAGCTTCAAATGGAAAAGACTAGGTATTGCAGAGACTGCTCCTACTTACCAGCCTCCTTGAGATAGTTTTGTAACATAAAACTGAGATAGAGTTTTGTGCTGAAAATGGTACAATCCATATGTTGAAAATGGGTTTGAAAATGAGTGCAGGGAGTAGAATGCACCTCCACAGGATTTATTTTTAAATTTTGTATTAAACCACTCACATTTTAATACATTGACAAACATATCCATTACAAGAATGAGGCTGAGCAGGCGTGGTGGCTCATGCCTGTAATCCCAGCACCTTGGGAGGCCAAAGCGGGCTGATCATCTGAGGTTAGAAATTTGAGACAAGCCTGGCAAACATAGGGAAACCCCTCTCTACTAAAAATACAAAAATTAGCTGGGCATGGTGGCCTATACCTGTAATCCCAGCTACTCGGGAGGCTAAGGCAGGAGAAGTGCTTGAACCCCAGAGAGGGAGGTTACAGTAAGCCGAGATCACACCACTGCACTCCAGCCTGGCGACAGAGAGATATCTGTCAAAAAAAAAAAAATGAGGCTGGCACTATTGATAATGATAGACACATCAGGTGCAGGAATTTTGTATCCTGGTTACACGACTAAAATTTGGAGTCAAATATAGATTTGCTTCTCCCCCCTAGGTTTGGGGAACTAACAACTATCAAACCACTGCTATGTGTCACAAACTTTAAGTGCTAAAACTATTTTTTTTAAGTCTAGATTATTAAGTCTTTTATTGTTTAAGTGAAGAAATGCAGTTAAATTTTCTGTGAAAACAAAAATAATAAAGAGTGAAGCCACATTTCACCATCTGATTCTTTTTAATTTTTTTTCTTATTACTGTCTTATCCTATTTCCATATGCCTCCCATTTTTTGATATTTTGTTTTATAAGTTAAGTTCTCAATACATATTATGGATTAAGTTATTTGTCATCATTCTTATCTCTCCTATAATATGAAGCATTACGCATCCACCTCCTTGCCATGGTCTGGTGGTAGGTGAAGACTTCTCTCGTCTATGGCTTTGAACTTGGCCAATGGGTTGTTGCAAACATGATGCAAGCTGGGGCTTAAAATGTGTTTGTGTGGTTACACCTGCCCCTTTGTACTTCTGTTATTGCCATGAAAACATTATGCAACATTTTCCCTTCAGCCCAGAAGAAAAAGAGAAGTGGGCTAGACCTGGTTCTAATTCACAGTCTGGAGATGTGTTCAAGTAGACTAACCAAAACCCCTGGTGACTCACAAATAGGTTTGAAAGGTAGAAATAACCTTTCTTTCTTTTTTTCTTTCTTTCTTTCTTTCTTTCTTTCTTTCTTTCTTTCTTTCTTTCTTTCTTTCTTTCTTTTTCTTTTTCTTTCTTTCTTTCTTCCTTCCTTCCTTTCTTCCTTCCTTCCTTTCTCTTTCTTTCTTTCTCTTTCTCTTTCTTTTTTCTCTTTCTTTCTTTTCTGTTGTTTTTTTTTTTAAAAAAACTTTCTAAGCCACTAGATTTTGTACTACAATTTTTCCAAATGCAGAGATGTTATCCCTCTACTTTTTCTTTTATCCTTCAAAATACCATCTGCTCAAGAGAGAGCCTTTGATGTCTTTCTATCTATACTGCCTCTGCCTTTCACCAAATGTCTACCCAGTGCCTAAAAGGTGTCATGCACTGTATCAGTTGCAGTGAACACAGGAGTGAATGAGGACACAGGGATGTGTTATTGTTGCTGTTGTTTTGGAGAATATCAGCAGACTGTGATGACTTTACACTGCTGGAAATGTGCTTAGCAAAGTTCTACCTTTCTCTCTTTTCTATGCCAAATCCACTCACCATGAACGGGTATCTGTAGCATTTTAGAAATAGCCTTGATAAATCTACTTATAGTGTCTTAAATCTTCAGACTGCTTTTACAGTAACTCAGGAAAGAGGTGGGTGGGGCGGGGGGTGGGGCGGGAGGAGAGAGAGAGAGAGGTCAAGTGATTTCCCTGGAGATTTTCGTGATGTACATCATGTCTGTCCATGTTCATTGGCCAGACTTCGTCATATTATCCCATGAAAATGTAAGACTCCTGGGAAATGTAGTCTTCCTGTTCGTTAGGACAAAAAGGGAAATAATTTGATGGGCATGCAATATTTGCTTTGCCAAATGAGGGGTCAAAACTTCAAATTGAAAGGACTGGGTATGGCAGAGAATGCTGCTGTTCATCAATATGTGTGTTTTTTTCCCTCTTTCCTAAGCACACAGGAAGACTACAATTACCAGCCCTATTGAGATAGTTTTGTACCATAAAACTATGTTCTCTCCTTAGGAGAGGACCAGGGCAAAGCTCACAGTGGAGTACACCCCTCAGAGAAGCACACTGATGTGGCTGACAGAGAAGTGCTAATACCTGGTGAATCATAACACAAAGCTGGCACACATCTCAGCTCTGAAAATGAATGAGAGTAATTGCAATTCACTGGTGCATAAACGTATATATTAGAATGCAGATGGACTGAAAAATTGGGTTGATACTTACATCTTAACTTACCACCAAGGCAAGTTGAAGAAACAGAAAATATATTTTCCTGAGGAAATTGTTTAATCAGTATCTCTGTGCTTCCAATTCTGAGTTTCTATGCCTAAGCTGATACCAGAAATTCTGGAAGGATTTCATATTTCTCTACTGCGATGCCTGCTTTCCTCATATGTGGCAAAGACCTGTCAAATAATTAAGCATCTTTATTAAAACCTTTACCTTATTATGTCTTATTTTTTCTATTTTAGATATTTAACTCTTCCTCCAGGGAAAATTCAGACACACACACACACACACACACACACACACACACACACAATACTATTTCTCATTGTTTCACCATCAAGAAACATTTTGCCTCCGATGTTAAAGCTTGAAGTAGATGATTTTGAAATTAAATGTGTAAGTAAAAAGTTTTCCTGTAAAGAATCAGGAGATGGATAAAATTTGTGAGAGAAATCACATTTATTTCCACTGAAGCTTTCATTTTTAACTTCTGTTGAATTTGATTTACTTCTGAATACATAGAATGATAAGCAATACTAATGAAAAGTAAATAAATAAATGTTTTCAAACACAATTGTAAAGTTAGACTGTAATACGAAAATAAGCTGGAACTAATAAAAGCTTTGTTTCTCTTCTCCCCATTATGCGCTAAAACTAAATTACTCAGTACTCTTTAATCTCTGAAATTGTCCAAATTGAGGTAAACAATTCAGGAAGCCTCATGCATAATTTATGAAGAAGTTCACAGTGTAGTGTATTTGCCCTAATTCAATAACATCACACTATTATTTGATTTTTAATATATTATGGTTATTTATTAAATTTTTAATTAGTCTCAAAATTGGTTTCTGCAGATTCAAAAATCCCTTTTAATAACAGAACTGGACAAAAGGAACTATTTTAAATCTCTTATGCCTTTTTGAAAGTCTTTGGAAATGGGACTGATTACACAAGTTTCCCTGCACATACACACACCCTTATGTGCCAAGGCCAAAGAGAGAATGAAGGCTGATGTCCAAATGAGAGGAAGACTCCTGCAAAATTCACGGAGAGCTCTCCAGTCAAAATTCTCTTCTAGGAATAATTGTGTACTTCATAGGAAATGCTCAGGCTTTTACTAAATACATTAATGTTCTTGGGAAATTTTTTTCTCTTTTTTTTTTTTCTGCAAATAAGTTTGAATTTCACAGGAGGAAATAAGGCAAAACGGGAGCTTTGTATAATAAACATATAATCTCAACAAATAGGGTAATTCAAAAGCATATCATTATAGTACCCATTACAAGCCCTGCTTTATGAATTCAACATTTTCCTTTTCTACTTTACACATTGGTGATGTTAGTTTATAAATAAAAGTATGGCTGGGCACAGTGGCTCATACCTTTAATCCCAGCACATTGGGAGACTGAGGTAGGTGGATCATCTGTTGTCAGGAGTTTGAAATTAGCCTGGCCAACATGGTGAAACCCCTTCTCTACTAAAAATACAAACATTATCTGAGTGTGGTGGTATGCGCCTGTAGTCCAAACTACTCAGGAGGCTGAGGCAGGAGAATCACTTGAACTCAGGAGGTGGTGGTTGCTGTGAGCTGAGATCACACCACTGCACCCCACTCTAGGAGACAGAGAGACACTTTGTCTCCCAGAAAAACAAAACAAAAAATAAAGTATGTTTATGAAGAGTCAACCTAGCACCTGGCAGAAAGCTAGCATAATTCTTAGTCCATTTTGTGTTGCTGTAACAGAATACCAGTGACTGGGTAATATATAAATAAAATTTGTTTACTTCTCATAGTTCTGGAGGATGGGAAGTCCAAGGTCAAGAGGTTTGCATCATGTAAGGGCATTTTTGCTGAGTCATCCCATGGTGGATAGCAGAAAGACAAGGCCATGCATGCAAGAGAGAGAGAAGGAGAGAGCGAGACAGAGCGAGCGAGCGACAACCGGAGCTGAACTCATTCTTTTATCAGAAAACCACTCTCACAATAACTAGATGATACAGTTTGGATATTTGTTCCCACCCTAATCTCATGTGGAATTGTCCATCAGCAGTTCTGAAGGTGTTGTTTGGTGGGAGGTGGTGTTTGGGTCATGGAAGTAGAATCCCTAATGGCTTGGTACTGTCTTTGCAATAGTGAGTTCCCACAAGATCTGGTAGTTTAAATGGGTGTGGCATTTTAGCAGACTCCCCACCCCAACAACTTTCTCTTGCTCCTGCTTTCATTATGTGATGTGCTTGCTCCACTTCACCTTTTGCCATGATTATAAGCTTCCTGAGGCCTCCCTAGAAGCTGAGAAGATGCTAGCACCAGGCTTCCTGTAAAGCCTTCAGAACTATGAGCCAATTGAACCTATTTTTTTAATGAATTACGGAGCCAGGTATTTCTTTATGGCAATGCAAGAACAGCCTAATACAGTAATCTACTCTCATGATAAAGACATTAATCCATTCATGAGAGAAGAACAATTATCATCTAATCACCTCTTAAAGGTCCCACCTTTCAGTATTGTTGAATTGGAGACTAAGTTTCCAATACATGAACTTTGGGGAACACATTTAAATTGTAGCATACGGATTTGCTGAATGACCCTAGAAAACATTTACTAAGTTTTTAGGAAATGGAACAAAAATACACTTACATGTTTTATTTCAAAAGGTCTATTGCTTTAACTTCTATCTTTTAAAACACAGTGTCACCCACCCATTCAGTTGAAACTCCTTTAGAGCATAATCTGAGATTTGTTTGCTCTCTAATAACCTGCTCTCTCTACCCAGTTATTTTCATAACCATGTGAAAGAACTTTCTATTACTCCACCTCTTGTGCATGTAAGGCCGATAACCTCGCCAGGAGCCGAATAGACAATACTCACCCCCTCCGCACCTGGTAACACTTATCAGGAGGCCGGACGTCCTACTGGCGCCTGCCTTCTCCATGCAGGCTCCCCACACCCACTCCTGCATTCCGCCCCTAGCCCCTCACTCAGCACTAAATCATACTGTCAGCCCAAAATTCAAAAATCCCACCGAGAGCCTAACCAATGGCAGTTTGCCAAGTCTGGGTCCAGTCTCTTTCTCTGACCAATACAGGTGCCCATGCTTTGTTTCCTCACCGGTCAATCTGTTACCTGCTCCAGCCCACCTGTGGGTACCTCTGCTGGGCTGCCAATGGCAACTTGCCAAGTCCAGGTCCAGTCTTTCTGTGACCAATGCAGTTACCCATGCTTTGTTTCCCCACTGACCAATCTACTGCCCTTACCCCCTATAAAACCCCACACCCAGAACGGCCGGGCGCGACTTCTCTGGCCTCTCTCTCTCTCTCTCCCTCCCCCGGGGCCACAGAA
>CAUYLG010008427.1:0-14718 GCA_963573385.1 Cacajao melanocephalus | reverse complement strand
TATATATTTATTTATTTATTTATTTATTTATTTATTTATAGGTGAATTTTACTTATGAGAGGTTCCACAGGTATAACTTGGTTCTCAAAGAAATATACGGTTCAAAAAAATTTTTGAAATGGTTGTATTCGCTAAAATCCTGACTTAACACTGCTCTGTTACAGTCATTTGACTATACAGTGATGAAATCTTACACCTAAGCATGTGTAAATGATGAGCCCTTTTATTCAATAACACCATGCTCATTTTCTGCAGGCTGACACATGGTAAAAAGTAGGGACCGCCAGAGTATCACTCTACACTCACTCCATATAGGCCACTTTTTTCCAAAACAAAGCAGAACCCACACACCGAAAGAAATTTACAGTGTACTTATTGGGGATATTCTGTTCTTTTATAAGTGGTTTTCATTAAGACAGAGCGATCCTATCCATGTTTGAAAGGAGTGGCTTGATTTAAATGGGTATTGGGAATTTTTTAAAATTATTATAACTAATTACATTGAATAAAGAAGAAATAAAGTGATGTTGAATATATCTTAGTTATAAGTTATCATTTGCATAAATAAATAAGGACGTTTTGACCTTCTGATTCACAAGAATGGGGAACACTTAAAAGTACTGAGTCTTTTATCTTGGAAGAATGTTGCCATCAAGAAATATTTGTGATCTGACTCTACCTCCTTATGACCTCACACAACTCAACTCTCTTTTGTTTCCCCTGTAGAAAATATACTTGAAGCAAGAGACCCAGCGCATGCATCGTTCAAGAGGGTTCACAAAAAACACACTCTACGCCAGCACATCATTCCAAGATGGAAGGCCTGCACCAATAAACAGATTTTTACCTGGGGTGGGATAATAGAGGAACAGCAATTTGTGCTATTTAATTCTTGGTTCCTACACATAATAAAGTGGTCTACATGCTATTTACTGGGTATTTTAAAAATTCAGATTTATCTGAACAAATGCATGGGTTGTGGTGAATTTGGAAAGGAAAGCTTTTATTGCTTCTTTTCTTCTGAGAAATGAACTTTGCTTTATTTGGCCCCACAATAAACTCTGAGAAATGTACCAAGAGATGTTTAAACAAGTTATTTATTGGTATTTGGAGATTTCTGTGGGAAACTATGAGTGTTCCAATAAGTTTTGTAGCCATTAGGAAGCATTTTATATTATCTGATTCATGGAATAGTCTATAAAGAGGTAATATTTATGAAACTAGAGGGTACAAAGTTTCTTTGCATTCTCTATATTTGCTGCAGTCTTTCAGTCCATCTTATTTCAAGCTTGTTGCGGCAACAAGGTAATAACCCGTGCCTAAAGTGAAACTCAACCCGATGGAGCCTGCACAAGAATCTGGGATATGGTTTCCGTCACATCAGGATGAGGGTCTTCATATAGCCAGTCTTCAATGCAGAAAAATTTGGCATAAATCCAAAGCTATGTAAATCCCATAATGTAGGGACTCCATAAACTATATGCAGTCACATTCTTAGACAAGGTTCAGAATTGTTGAAATGAAACTTGAGTTGGAGTGGAATACTACCACATTCTTGTTGTGACCCAAGGTTAACATTGATTGTAAGGCAGGAAGCAAGTGTATTATCCATATTCAAGCTAAATTTCTAGAGGGATAATGTATTTAAAATAGAAAAACGAGAATAACAATAAACAGAGAAATTCTACTCACCTGAAGGGAGAAAGAGAGTTCCTCGAAGGCGGCCTTCTCGAACCTGAATTCGTGTGACACCAGGTGCCACATACCACCTCTTCAAAGTCAGGCTGGCCTTTGGAGCACTGGTAGGTTTATTGCTCGGTAGTAACTCTAAGTCATAAAGTTTTAACTGGATCTGAAAAGGGCTATTCATCACATCTCCTTTCAACAGTCTTTTTAATGGCTTTTCAGGTTTTAGGGACCAGAAGAGACCCATGGGGTGGACTCCCACATAATCCCCTCCAAGTGAAGAAGCATGCTCCAGGTCCACCTCACCAAATTCATTGGCCCTATAGTGGGCTTGAGAATAAAACATGTTTCTCTTTTCATCTTCAAGTGATGCCTTAAAACTCACCACCTGAAAGGGAGTCAGGCCTGTAGCTCGGATATGCACCGGCTCATCAACAAGTGCGCTCACAGGGGTAGCTGTCAACTGAATCATGCTTGTAGTGCGGCACCTGGGGTGATTCCTCAGGACTATCTTCAGCAAAACCTCAAAAAAGAAAGAAGGAGCAATAAAATAAAGTAGAGATAAGGACTGATGAAAGGCGAATTGAATAAGCATTCAGACCGCTTAAGAGTCAGTTCTAACCCTCTAGTTATGTAGAAACTTCCCGATATAATCTTCTAGTACAAGACACCTGAGAGCTTTTAACGAATTTCTGGAAGACAGTAAACAAGGCAACAAATTTTATAACAATAATAAAACAGTGTTGAAATAGCCAAAATATGCATAAATAGTGTCAATACATCTAGAAAGATAACACAATCTGTTATATAGAACCTTTAAAAAATCAGGTACAATGGGTAAAAGTGAGATGTGGGGCTGAAAACGGGTGATTTACTGAACATCTATAGGTATGAGACATTTGACTTCACACTAATCCCTTCCTCAAGTCTTGTAAACAAAACACCTTGCAACCAAGAGTTTACATGCAACAGAACATAAAAAAATAGACAGATCATGGAATAAGAATACTATGCAGCCATGAAAAATGAAATCATATCCTTTGCAGCAACATGGATGTAGCTAACAGCCATTTTCCTAAGTGAACTAATACAGAAACAGAAAACCAAATACCACATGTTCTCACTTAAAAGTGGGAGCTAAAGGTATTCAGGATACCTTTTTATTCCGATATAATATTTACACCTATTTATGAGATACATGAGATATTTTGTTACATGCATAGAATGTATAATGATCAAGTCAAGGTATTTGGGGAATCCATTACCTCGAGAATTTATCATTTCTATGTGTTTGGAAAATTTGAAGTTCTTTCTTCCAGTTTTGAAATATACAATACAATGTGTTAAGTGTAGTCATTCTACTCTGCCTAGCAAACATGAGAACTTACCCCTTCTATCTAACTGTATGTTTGTACCTATTAACCAACCTCTCTTCATTCCCACTCCTCCACACCAACCCACACCCTCACCATCTTCTGATATATATTTTACTTTCTACCTCCATGAGATCAACTTTTTTAGCTCCCATATATTAGTGAGAGTGACATTTGTCTTTCTGTGCTTGGCTTATTTCACTTAACATAACGACTTCTGGTTTTATACATGTTGCTGCAAATAATGTGATTTCATTCCCTTTTATGGCCAAGTAATATTCCATTGTATGTACATACCACATTTACTTTATCCATTCATCTACTAATGGACACTTACGTTGATTCCACATCTTGTCTGTTGTTAAAAGTGCTGCAGTAAATACGGGAGTATCTCTTTGATAGAATGATTTCCTTTCCTTTGAATAAGTACCCAGTAGTGGGCACTTATTGATTGCTAGATCAAGTGGTAGTTTTATTTTTAGTTTTTTGAGGAATCTCCTTAGTGTCCTTCACAGTGGCTGTACTAAATTATATTCTCATCAAAAGTGTTCAAAAAAAAATTCCTTTTTCTCTGCATCCTCATTAGCATCTGCTATTTTTGTCTTTTTAATAATAGCCATTCCAGCTGGGGTAAGATGATAGCTCATTGTGGTTTTAATTCGCATTTCTCTGAGGATTCGTGATGTTGAGTATTTTTTACATACTTGTTGGCCATCTGTATGTCTTCTTTTGAGAAATATCTATTCATATTCTTTGCCTGCTTTTTAATGAGATTATTTCTTTTCTTAATCTTAAATTGTTTGAGTTTCCTTGCATATTCTGGATATTATTCCTTTGTCAGAGGAATAGTTTGCAAATCTTGTCTTTCATTCAACAAGTTGTTTCTTCACTGTTGTCCTTGGTTGTGCAGAATTTTTTTTAGTTTTAATATAGTCTAATTTGTCTATTTTTGGTTTTGTTATCTGTGTTTTTGCAGTCTTAGCCAAAAAATCTTTGCATAGACCAATATCCCAACATGTTTTCCCTTTGTTTTCTTCTGTCATTTTAGTTTCAGAACTTATGTTTGTCTTTAATCCATCTAGAGTTGCTTTTTGTATATGGTGAGAGATAGGTGTCCACTTTAATTCTTCTATGTATAAATATCTAGTTTTCCCAGTATTATTTATTGAGGAGGTTATTGTTTCCCTAATATATGTTCTTGGTATCTTTATCAAAAATCAGTTGGCTATAAATATATGGATTTATATCTGGATTCTCTATTCTGTTCCATTTATCTATGTGTCTATTTTTATACCAATACCATCCTGTTTGGGTTACAATAGCCTTGTAATATATTTTGAAATCAGGTAGCATGATGACTTCTGCTTTGTCCTTTTTTTTGGTTTGCTTTGGCTATTTGGGGCCTTTTGTGGTTCCCTGCAAATTTTAGAATTTTTATAAAATTTCAGTGAAAAATGACTGGGTATTTTGATAGGGATTGCATTGAATCTGTACATTGCTTTCAGAAATATGGTCATTTTAAGTATATTCATTCTTTCAATCCTTGAGCATGAGTTTTTCTTAAAATTTGTGTCCTCTTCAATTTCTTTAATCAGTGTTTTGTAGTTTTCCTTGTAGAGGTCTTTTACCTTTTTGGTTGAATTTATTCCTAAGTATTTTATTTTTATCTATTGTAATGGAATTCCTCCCTGATTTCTTTCTCAGCTGATTAATTATTGGTGTATAGAAACACTACTGATTTTGCATGTTGATTTTATGCCCTTCAACTTTATTAAATTCACAAAATCTAAGAGGTTTTTGGTGGGGTATTTATCTTTTTCTAAATATAAAATCATGTCATTGGCAGAGAGGGACAATTTGATTTCTTTTCCAATTTGGATACCTTTTATTTATTTATTTATTTATTTATTTTGCCTGATTGCTCTGTCAGGGACTTCCAGCACTATGTTCAATAGAAGTGGTGAAAGTGGGCATCCTTGTCTTATTTTGGTTCTTATAGGAAAGGCTTTCAGCTTTTCTGCATTCATATATGTTTGTCATATATAGCTTTTATTATGTTGAGATATATTCCTTCTATGCCTAGCTTGTTGAGGGTTTTTATCATGAAGGGATGTTAAATTTTATCAAATGCTTTTTCTGCATCTATTAAAATGATTATATAGTTTTCATCCTTCATTCTGTTGGTGTAATATATCATGCTTATGGATTTGCATATGTTAAACCATCCTTGCATCTCTGGGATACAAACACTTAATCATGGTGTATTATCTTTTTGATGTATTGTTGAATTTGTTTTGCTAGTATTTTGTTGAGGATTTTTGCATCTATGTTCATTAGAAATACATTGACCTAAAGTTTTCTTTTTTTTTTTGGTCTGGATTTGGTATCAGAGGAATGCTTGCCTCATAAAATAAATTAGGGAGAATTCCCTGCTATTCCATTTTTTTTTTTAATAGCTTAAGGAAAATCTTCTTTGTAAGTTTGGTATGGTAGAATACGCACTGAAGCCTTCTGGTCCTAGTCTTTTCTTAGTTGGCAGACTTTTTATTATTCATTCAATTGTATTACTCATTATTGGTCTGCTCAGGTTTTCTGTTTCTTCCTGATTCAAACTTGGTAGGTTGTATTTGTCCAGGAAATTATCCATTTCTACTAGGTTTTCCAGTTTGTTAGTGTATAGTTGTTCATGACAGTTCCTGATAATCTATTCTATTTGTGTAACATCAATTGTAATTTTTTTTTTCATTTCTAATTTTATTTATTTGGGTCTTTTTTTTTTTCTTGGTTAGTCTAGCTAGCAGTTGATCAAATTTGATCTTACCAAGAAACCAACTTTTTGTTTAACTAATCTTTTGTAATGTTTTGTCTATTTCATTTAGTTCTTCTCTAGCCTTTATTATTTCTTTCTTTCTGACTTTGAGCTTTATTAGTTCCTTCTTTGCTATTTCCTTGAGGAGCATCATTAGATCATTTATTTGAAATATTTCCATTTTTTAAATGTAGGTTTTCTTTGCTTTAACCTTCCCTTTTCACACTGCTTTTGCTCTTTCCCATAGGTTTTAGTGTGTTGTGCTTCAATTTTCATTTATTTCAAGAAACATTTTATTATTTCCTTCTTAATTTCTACATTACTCCAGTGGTCATTCAAGGACATGGTGTTTAATTTTTGTATATTTGTACAGTTTCCAAGTTTTCTTTGGTTATTGGTTTTTAGATTTATTCCACTCAGGTCTGAGAAGATACTTGATATGATTTCAATTTTTAAAAGTTTGTTGAGACTAGTTTTGTGTCCTAATATATGGTTTATCCTGGAGAATGTTCTGTGTGCTGATAAAAAGAAAATTAATTCTCTGGCTACTGGAGAAAATGTTCCACAAACATTTATTAGGTCCATTTGATCTAAAGTGCAGTTTAAATTCAATGTTTTTCTGTTAGCTTTTTATCAAAGTGATCTGTCTAATGCGAAGAATAAGTTGTTGAAGTCTACAACTATTATTGTATTGGACTCTATTCTCATTTTATATCTAATAATATTTGCTTTATATATTTAGGCACTCTGGCATTGGCTACATATATGTTTAGAATAGTTATATCCTCTTGCTAAATTGATCTCTTTATTATTATGTAATTCTCTTCTTTGTCTCCTTTTACCATTTTTGACTTAAATCCTTTTATCTGATAGAAGTGTAGCTACTACTTCTGCTCACTTTTGGTTTCTGTTACATGGACTCTTCTTCCATTTTTTTACTTGTAGTCTATGCGTGTCTTACAGGGGAGTGAGTTTCTTATAGGCAGCATACAGTTTAGTCATGTTTCTGTTATCCATTCAGCCCATCTAGATCTTTCAGTGGAAAGTTCAATCTGTTTACATTCAAGGTTATTAATTACATTAATACTCCTGTCATTTTATTAACTGATTTCTAGTTGTTTTGTATATCCTTTGCTCCTTTCTTCCTCTATAGTTGTTTATCATTGAAGTTTGGTGGTTGTCTGTAATGGTAACATTTGAGTCCTGCTTTCTCTTTCTTAGTTGCTTGTTTTCTCTAACAGCGGGCTTTCTACTTTCATATGTTTTCATGACGGTAGATGTTGTCCTTTCACTTCCAGGTATACGACTCACTTAAACATTTCTTGTAGGGCCAGTCTAGTGGTGATGAATTCTCACAGCTTTTGCTTGTATTGGAAAGGGTTTATTTTTTCTTCATTTATGAAGGGCTACTTTGCTGGGGTAGTAATGTTGGCTGGCAGTTGTTTTTCTTTTTGTACTTTAAATATATCATTCCATTCTCTCCTGGACTGTAAAATATCTGTAGTGTGCCTGTAATCCCAGCTACTCAGGAGGCTGAGGCAGGAGAATCGCTTGAACTTGGGAGGTGAAGGCTGCAGTGAGCTAAGATTGTGCCACCAAACTCCAGCCTGGGCAACAGACTGAGACTGCATCTCAAACAAACAACAACAACAACAAACAAACAAACAAACAAAAAAGAAAACCTCCATTTGTAAGGACATCCTTTGCTCTGCATCTAAACCACTGGAAACTTTTAGGCTTTAAGTTTACATAACAAACTTTTCGTTAAGAAACTCTTCCTAGCAATTTTGTCTGAATTAGGCTTTGACCTGTGTTCTTCTTTGTCTCAGCAGATAATGGTGTTTATATCTAAGTTCTGTGTCTTTGAGGTGTAAATTTTTCTACCTCTTTTACCTTAAGAATTATGTCTGTGGAAATGCAAATTGAGAGTTGCCTGGCCATCTATTGTTTATGGAAATGGAACAGGTAATCAAGAGATTAGTCATCTAAAGGTGTAGAGAGAAACTATTTAGAAACTGGCAAATGAAGAGTCTTTCACAGTTACAAAAGATTTCTCTGTGTGTCTGTATATCTATATGTTTATATGTGTAATGTGTATGTGATATTTCACCAAAAAAATACATTAAAAAAGTTCTAATTAATTGGCTTTAAAAAGTAAGTACTTAAATATTTTATAAAAGCAATAAAAACTCAAATGCCTTTTAGTTCACATAACTTTAGTTATCTTTGGTAAATAATGGTAGTTTTTAAATTGTTGGTAAAATAAAATAGGATTGTTTTTTGTATTGTGAGAATTAAATATAATTCTACTGATCAGACAGGTTTAGGCTATTTCTAATAGACATTTTAAGCTTATAAACTATAACTTCTGTGATATTTTATAATATTTGTTTGAATTGTCTGTGACCTTATGTCTTAGAGCCTTTAGATTCTAAGATCTACCTAAATGGCAGCAGTAAGGCCTGAGGCCATGTGGAATTCTCCCTAGCCCAGCTCTGTCTCCTTGCTATGCCGAAAAGCATCAGGCATTAGCTTCACAGCAATCTCCTCTGTCCTAAGGTCAACACTTGCTGAGTAAATTCAAGACTCAAGTGCGCCTTGCCCTTCATAGCCATCCTTGGGTGCTTGGAACTTAGGATAACTAAGGAAGACATTAGGGAGGTGTAATCGTTAATACTGTCAACTTGATTGGATTGAGGGATACAAAGTATTAATCCTGGGTGTGTCCGTGTGCATGATGCCAAAAGAGATTAATATTTGAGTCAAAGTGGGCTGGGGAAGGCAGATCCACCCATAATTTGTTGGGTACAATCTAATTAGCTTCCGGGGAATATAAAGCCGGCAGAAAAACATGAAAATGACAGACAGGCTTATCCTTCCAGGCTACATCTATCTCCTGTACTGGATGCTTCCTGCCCTCGAATGTCGGAATCCAAGTTCTTCAGTTCTGGGACTCAGACTGGTTCTCTTTGCCCCTCAGCTTGCAGACAGCTTATTGTGGGACATTGTGATCATGTACATTAATACTTAATAAACTCCCTTTAAATATATTTATATATATTATATATATTATATTAGTTCTGTTCCTCTAAAAGAGCCCTGACTAATACAGGAGGACACTTGTGTCATAGTTTCAAATTCTTTTCCGTCATTTAAAATCTTAAAGATATGTTATGTTAAATTAAGTAATCTTAGGTTTTATACTGGAAATTAGGGTTACAAAAGGTCAAAACAGTAGTAAACATATGTAAGTAAAACTGCTAGATATAAGAGAAAAAAATCCATATACGGAGTATATAACAAAAATAAGGTGTTTTTTTTTTGGTAAATAAGTTTATTAAAAAGACATGATGATGTAGTTTTTGCTAAAGGAGAAATAGATTTGTCTTGTTTAGAGGTTATTTATTTCTTTATTGTTTTCACGTGAAATCTGTAACTCTTTTTTGGTCATGAGTTCATTCTTTCTTTTTAAACTTTTATTTTAGGTTCAGGGATCCATGTGAAGGTTTGTTGTTGTACAGAATATTTCATCACCCAGGTATTAAATCCAGCACAGAATAGTTTTCTTTTATGCTCCTCTCCCTCCTCCCACAATTTACCCTCAAGTAGACCCCAGTGTCTTTTGCTCCCTTCTTTGTATTCATGAGTTCTCATTATTTAGCTTCATGTGATTTGGTTTTCTATACTTGTGTTAGTTTACCATTATAGCCTCCAGCTTCATCCATGTTCCCACAAAAGACATGATGTCATTCTTTTTTATGGTTGCATAGTATTCCATAGTATTTTTACCACATTTTCTTTATCCTGGCTGTCATTAATGAGCATTTAGGTAGACTTCATGTCTTTGAAATTGTAAAAAGCCATTGTGAATAGTACTGCAATGAACATTCACATGCATGGGTCTTCATGGCAGAATGATTTATTTATATTCCTTTGGATAGATATCCAGTAATGGGATTGCTGGGCTGAATGACAGTTCTGCTTTTAGCTCTCTGAGTAATCACCATACTGCTTTCCACAACGGCTGAACTAATTGACATTCGCATTAACAGTGTATAAGTGTTCCCTTTTGTCCACAACATTGCCAGCATCTGTTATTTTTTGACTTTTAATAATAGCCACTCTGACTGGTATGAGATGGTATTTCATTGTGGACACCAGTAACATTTTATTTATCAAAAATTAACAGCTTCAGAATAGATCTAAATGTAACTTTTCCAAAAAACAGCAAACAGTACAGTGTAAAGCATCTCCTCCCTAAATGCAAACTTTCATTTTGTGACGCACTCCATCAAAGTTTTGGATAAACCTTGATGCAAAGGAAATTTTAAGTTGCACTCTGCTTAAAACAAAGCAAAACAAAACTTTTAAGAACTGAACAAGAATGACTACAATCACGAAAAAAAAAGTCAGAGAAAGAAAGAAAATTTCAAGAAACAAAATTTTCCTCCAAGAAAGCATATTGCTTTGTTTATATACAACATGTACATATTCAAGAGTTTTAATTGTACCAAAGGCAATATTTTATACTTAAATTATAGATCCATGAAGGGAAAAAGTTTAATATACCAAAGATAATTTGTTATTTGATGCACTTAATTTCAACATTTGGGGACATTTTTAAGGTTTCCAAAAAAAAAAAAATGGCACTAATAGTAGCTCTGTACAATAATATTAAGGGAACAGGAAAATGAAAATGAAAACACCCTTACAGCATATTTTCACAAACTGTTCTAAAGACACCAAACTCATGCTCAGCTGCTTTTCCTTGCTGTAAAATAAGCCACCAGAAATTCTAAACCAGTCTAGAATGGATTATTTCTGGACCAAATATAAGCATGCATACTTGCAAAAGTGTTTTGCAGTGAGTACTTGGCCTATATGTCCCCACATCCACAAAAAAGAATGTGATCATATCTTTTGCAGGAACAGGGATGAGTATCAACTAGCTAAGGAGAGACTAGAATTTATTTTTAAATTATGTGACTAACTTCCAATAATCCCTTATCACTAGAAGTACTGGCAAAACATCAGATATTAAGGATCAGATTTAATTATTTGGTACAAGCATGAAATTGTTGCTGAGAGCTTTCCAGGGCTAGCATAAACCATTAAGCAACCCAAGAAGCATGAGAGACAACAATGAAGTCTAGTGTACAATGCAAGGCAGGCGGAATGATAACGATGTTTTGTTTTACAGGAAAAGTCAGCACTAATAATATACTCCAGAGAAACTATCACCTACTTGGATGTTTTTAACATTATAGCAAACTAAAATGTCAAGCTGCAAAATGACCAAACTTGTAAGTTATAGCTTGAACATTTTGCTGCATTTGTCATTATACTGTAATTTATAGTGTATATCTGAGAACTCAGCACTATCTTGGCAAACAGACTAACTCCTCCCACCCGGGGGTAGGGGTGGAGACCTTTTCTCCCCATCAATACTGAACCATACAATAAATCAGTGAAAGGTAAACAACAAGGTTACAATGTAATTCTATTATAAATTTTGCATTTGTTATTTGTAACATATACAAGTATATTTTTGGTATTGGAGCTATAAATTAATTTAGCAAGCTTCAAGTGCATAAATTTTAACTTTTCAAATGAGAACTAACTTTTCAAATAAACTTTATGACTTTACGGCTATTTATTTTACTATCAAAATGTCCAAGGGACTGAATTCATTTTAATAATTATAATTCTTCTACATATCATTTGAAGAATTATTTGTGGACACAACTCAAGACTAAACTAAATCCAAACAGCATACCTATGACCTAAGTTTTGAAGTTTTTCATCCCAGTTACCTGTCCTTCAACTTGCTACTTCCTCTCATGCTTTCATTTACTAAATACAAACTGTCAGATTTTTAAACTGGACCCTCTCCTCCAAGGCCTATCAGATAACTTTGTAAATATGCATTTGCAGTCTTTAAGCATCAACATTTTAATCTGAGACTAATGCCTAGAGCCACATTTCTTTTTAAAAGTTCAGCACTAAAAATTCATAATTCTGGAGCATTAGCCTAAAAGGTACCTGAAAAATGAACCAAGTTTCACATATTTCCATAAATCTTAAAGCTCCAAACTAGAATTCCAATATTTTTAAAAATATCTCTAATGAAGACAAGGCAATTGTATTTACTACATCAACACTATTAAAGGAAAAGTGACAGCAACAAAGGGACCTACTCATAATTGTTGAAGACCAAGATTTGCCCTGACAAAGTCTAAAAAAATGGGCAAAGGCAATGAGATCCTAAATACCATGATCATAAAAATAATCAATTTCTATCTTTCTGTCTTCCTTCTGCTGCAAGAGGAACCAAAGAAGTCAAATAGAGAATTGTTCTGTCTGAGCCGACAATGAAAGCTTTAAGAACAGTCAGGTATGTTCCCTGTTATTCACTCAGGGCATTATATTACACCTGGTTTTATTTAAAAAAGAAAAAAAAATTCAAAAATAAAAATGAATTAGTCTTGTGAATATTTTGAAGCAAAGTTTCTTGACTTTCTATGATGAATTCTTCAAGCAATTCAACTTTTCAAAGTCATCACTCAAAAGTCCCTTTGATATGGGATCTATCCCATGGTTACTGATATGGTTTGGCTGTGTCCTCATCCAAACCTCACCTTGAATTGTAATAACCCCCACATGTCAAGGCCAGGGCCAGGTGGAAATAATTGAATCATGGGGGTGGTTCCTCTCCATACTGTTCTTGTGGTAGTGAATAAGTTTCACAGGATCTGTTGGTTTTATAAATGGGAGTTCCCCTGCACAAGCTCTCTTGCCTGCCGCCATGTAAGACATGACTTTGCTTCTCCTTTGTCTTCCACCATGATTGTGAGATTTCCCCAGCCATGTGAAACTGTGAGTCCATTAAACCTCTTTCCTTTATAAATTACCTAGTCTTGGGTATGTCTTTATTAGCAGTATGAGAACAGACTAATACAGTTACAAAGCTTCCTCCATTGTTGTCAGAGTGCTCTTGGTTCCTTCAGGATTCTAAACTTCTCAAAGTCATCTCTATCTGTTTTCCAGCACTACTTACGTCAATTGTAGGAGACCACACTAAAAACTTTCTTTATGTTAGATTGCTTCCATTTTGTTAAAAATGAAGATACAGCAGTATGAATTAATCCTGATTTCTGTGTTACTGGGCATTGCACTGCTCCAGGATTGTCCATAGATACAGTTAAAATTCCTCCATTTGTGATGAAAGTGAGACAGCCAGGTAAGAAGAAGTCCCTGGAAAAACTCCAACCGCCTGCCACTGGGAGGAATGCACAGTGGGGAGGAGCCACAGAAGTTCCCGCCATTTGCAATAGGGAGGAGCCTGCCTTCTCCTCTTCTTGTGTGGAACCTGGGATTCAAATAGCAAGGCAAGAAGCGCACTAGCAGCAATTCTGCCTTTGCGGAAGGTCGCTGTTCCCCCTTAATCCTTCTTGCCTAATAAATTCCATTTTTCTTACTCCACAAATTGTCTGTGAGCCCAAACTTTTGTGGCCATGAGACAAGGACCACAGCTTTAACTGAACTAAAAAGAAGTCCTGCAACAAAACTCTGCCATTGATGATTTATCTTTCCCGCTACACCATCCAGCAATTGTTCCTGTGTTCGACTGGGCTGAACCTTCAGGCTTCTTCTAAAAAGAAAAGTTGCCTGACACATGTCTTCCTGATGGTTTAATTTATTTTCACTCTTGGCAAAATTGCCTGGAATGTTATTTTTTTCTGTTTAGCTGGTTAGGTCCCTTGAGAACTGCAACTCGTTTCTTCTGCACCTCACAGTTCTCTCAGAAGGTTTGCCTTCCTTTTTAACAACAGAAAATATCGTTCTATATTCCTGTCACTTAGAGATGGATGATTCATAGGACTAATTCCTTTGTGAATTCCAGTTGCTTTCCTAGATGCAAGCCTGCTGATAACTCCATAAAGCTGTCTCTTTCCAGGCATTACTCTTCCTCTGTGGCTCAGACTAGCTGTACCAAAGCCAGAATTCTGTTGGATTCTCCATCGTACTCTCATCCTAAATTTCCAGGCTCCAGTTAGAAAATTCTGCTTTTACACTTCCTTTCAGTTTAGTTTGATGATATCATCCAAAGACATATCAATTTTGTTGAGATTTTCATTGTTGAGGGCTTTCAGTGGTGGCAACAAGGTCACTGTACCTCCCACCAACTAGGTACCAAAATAGTTCATGGCTGGAGACATCTCACAAGAACAGTCAGCAGAGAAGGCCAGAGTTGGAGGCCTGCCACCTCCCACTCATGCACACAGACTAGCTGTACCTAGGGAGCATGTAGGCATGCTGGCATGGTTTAGTAGTTATTTAAAGATTGTTTCAAAATGAATGGAAGAACTGATATAGATACAACTAAATAGATCTGAAAGTTGGAGAAAGAAAAATAGAAAACAATTTTAAAAAGGGTATAAAAGGTTGATGGAATTCTTGTGTGGTCAAAAGCTGAGTGAGAGTCAATGAATTCATTCACAAGATTTTATTAAAATTAGCTTTACAGCCAGGTGCAGTAGCTCACGCCTGTAATCCTAGCACTTTGGGAGGTGGAGGCAGGCAGATCACAAGGTCAGAAGATCAAGACCATCCTGACCAACATGGTGAAACCCCGTCTCTACTAAAAATACAAAAATTAGCTGGGCATGGTGGCACACACCTATAGTCCTAGCTACTGGGGAGGCTGAGGCAGGAAAATCACTTGAACCTGGGAGGTGGAGGTTGCAGTGAGCCAAGATTGCACCATTGCACTCCAGCCTGGCTACAGAGCAAGACTCCATCTCAAAAAAAAAAAAAAAAAAAAAAAAAAAAAGCTTTATATTGGTTAAA
>CAUYLG010008425.1:0-69854 GCA_963573385.1 Cacajao melanocephalus | reverse complement strand
TAGCCTGGGCAATAGAACAAGAATCCCGTTCTCTCTCCCTCTTTCTCTTCCTCTTTCTTTCTCTCTTACATTCTTTTTTTTCTTTCTTTCACTCTCACTTTCTTTCCTCTCTTTTTCTTTCTTTCAAAAATAAAAAAAAATAATAAAAATAAAAAAATAAAAAATAAAAAAACTAGACCATCAATTTGTTACAGAGGACATTTTAAAGGATGCAAATAAGCAGCTAGGTGAAGAGATACATAGGACAAGGTCTGGGAGGGTCTTGAGCGCTGGAGCTTCTGTCCCCAGGGAGTTGGGGTGCACCATCCTCATGGAAAGCAAACAAGACCCTGTTCGCCTTCTTGTAAGCCTCCATGTGTTCAGCTGTCCAGAAGCTTCCCAGACCCTGTCCTCTTGAGCCTTTTATGGAGACTTCATTGGATAGGCATGATTGATAAGCATACAGAAATGTGATTGGACAAAGGGTATGACCTAATACTGATAGGCTGTGTGGGGAAACCCAGCAAGGCCTGTCCAGATTCTTGGCCTCTCTGTGCAGCATTCCTTCCTCCAGGATGTGGGGCAGGACCCCTTTTGAAGATTAGAGTCCTGCCTTGGGCTGGTGAAAGGAGGGCAGGAGAAGGTCAAAGAGAGATTCTGTTGTCTGAGGGCTGCTTCTGAGGCTTAAAGTGCCCCAACATTATATATAATAAAGGATATGGGAGTTATGAACCAGGAACCATGGATGAAAACCAGTATGTATGTATATCATAATATCACAACTACTATTAAAAATATTATTAGGTCTACCAGGCGCGGTGTTTCACGCCTGTAATCCCAGCACTTTGGGAGGCCGAGACAGGCGGATCACACAGTCAAGAGATGGAGACCATCCTGGCCAAGATGGTGAAACCCTGTCTCTACTTAACATATAAAAAATAGCTGGGCGTGATGGCGCACGTCTGTAATCCCAGCTACTGGGGAGCCTGAGGCAAGAGAATCGCTTGAGCCTAGGAGGCAGAGGTTGCAGTGAGTAGAGATCATGCCACTGCACTCCAGCCTGGCGACAGCGGGAAACTCCGTTGCAAAAAAAAAAAAAAAAAAATACATACACATATATGTGTATGTGTATGTATTTTTTAATATATATTTTTATATATATTTATATTTGTATATATTTATATGTATATATAAAAAATTAAGTCAACTGGCTAGATTGACATATGGTTGATAGATAAAATTATCATATCAGTGGTAGCCAGGCACGATGCCACATGGCTGTCGTCCTTGCTGCTCCGGAGGCTGAGGCAGGAGGATCACTTTAGGCCAGGAATTAAAGGTCATAGTAAACTGTGATTGTGCCTCTGAATAGCCACTGCACTCCAGCCTGGGCAACACAGCATGATCTGTCTCTTAAACAGCAACAACAGGCCAGGCATGGTGGCTCATGCCTGTAATCGCAGCACTTCGGGAGGCTGAGGTGGGCAGATAGGCTGAGGTCAGGTGTTAAAGACCAGCCTGGCCAACATGGTAAAACCCTGACTCTACTAAAAATACAGAAATTAGCTAGGAGTGGTGACAGGCGCCTGTAATCCTAGCTATGTGGGAGGCTAAGACAGAATTGCTTGGACCCAGGAGGTAGAGATTGCAGTGAGCCGAGATTATACCATTGTACTCCAGCCTGGACAACAAGAGTGAAACTCTATCTTAACAACAACAACAAAAAGCTAAATAAAAGTATCAGTGTAAATTTGTGAAGTTAATAATGGTACTGTGATTGATTTTGTAAGAGAATATCCCTAATCTTATAATATAAGCACTGAAGTATTTAGGGGTAAGAGCCATGATGTATATAATCTGCTTCCTAATGGTTCAGGAAAAAAAATGTATAATGTACATATATAATGTTTAGAGAGAGAGAAACACAAATGCAAATGATAAAACAAATGGGGTAAATGTTAACAGTAGATGAATCTGGAAAAGGGGTATATATGTCTTCCTTGTATAATTTTAATTTTTTGAAGCTTGAAAATATTTTTAAATAGAAAGTTTTTTCAGTTGTTTGTTTTCTTACCATTGCCTACTATTCATTTGTGTGGATATGCCTTTATTTAAGCAGCCCCCTATTGGCAAGACATTTGTTTCTAAACTTTTGCCATTACAAACAATTCTTCAGTGGTGAATAGCAAATTGTTTTGCACAGATGAGAATTTATCTGTAGGCTAGAGTCTTTTGAGGAATTACTGGATCAAAGGGTATAGTGTTTTAAATGTTGATAACTATAGCAGTAGTGCCTTTAAAAAAAAGTTGTTGATGGCTAATCATTAGACCCTGGAGAAAGGGAGTTCTGGTTTCTACCTTTCTGAACAAACGTATTACTTTTTCTTTATAGTGTACATATGAAGATTGAAGAAAAGATCACATTAACCTGTGGACGAGATGGAGGATTACAGAATATGGAGTTGCATGGCATGATCATGCTTAGGATCTCAGATGACAGATTTGGCCGAATTCGTCTTCATGTGGAAAATGAAGATAAGAAAGGGGTGCAGCTACAGGTGTGTAGAAGCTTTTGATAGGGAGTATTAATATTTTGTCTACCTATCATAGTCTTTCTCAACTAGGGTTCCTAGTGTGAACTACAGAAAATTAAGTTATATGACTAGCATCACTTTAAATGCATAGGAAAGAAGTTAATTTATTGCATATAGTAGCTACCTGAGAATGAGTAAAGCAGCTGTGTTAGGATGGCTTTTAAATACTGGAATTGAATAAAAGGTCATTTTGAAATCTAATAAATGACTTCATACTCACTAACAGAAGGTACAAAGAGATGTTTATCTTTTGCTGTTATGAAAACAGTAAATTAATCACTTAGGATCTTGCTTGAAATATAGTTTATAAAAAACAAGGCTTTAGGCCAGGTGTGGTGGCTCACACCTATAATACCAGCACTTTAAGAGGCTGAGTAGAGGATCATTTGAGCCCAAGAGTTCAAGTCCAGCCTGGGCAACATGGGTTGAGCAATGAGACCCTATCTGTATAAAAACTTTAAAAATCAGCCAGGCATGGTGCCGTGATGCAAAATTTACTCCTTTCATTAAACTACTAGTGCTTGTTTTGTTAACTGAAGGGTAGTATCTAATGGTGTATTTGAAAAGTACATAAAATCCTTTTAATATAAATGTGTATGCTCCAACTGTTACATATATATATATATATACACACACGTGTATATATATATATATATATATGTATATACACACACACATATATATGTATACACGTATATACATATATATATATATGAGCTCTTTATATTACAGGTGTTCTTGTCACAATTTATTTAGCTGACATCACAAGAACAAATCCTTTTTTGGGAAGAGTGTTTTGTCAGCTTCTCCCCATAGCGCAGAGTTGTCTTTTGGAAGTTGTGCTTATATTATTTGACATTTTTGCTGGCTTGTAAAGTGTGTATAGACTGCTATTCTTGTAAAGTGTATATAGACTGCTATCCAAAAGTGATTTCTGTTTTTATTTTTTTGCTCTTTTGACACAGAGTCTCTGTTATACAGCAGCATGACCTTGGCTCACTGCAGCCTCAACCTCCTGGGCCCCAGCGATCCTCC
This sequence comes from Cacajao melanocephalus, assembly GCA_963573385.1. Lineage (NCBI taxonomy): Eukaryota > Metazoa > Chordata > Mammalia > Primates > Pitheciidae > Cacajao > Cacajao melanocephalus. The sequence continues at coordinate 66,246 of CAUYLG010008425.1, read as the reverse complement.
CACCTCAGCCTCCATAGTAGCTGGGACCACAGGTGTACGCCACCACACCAGCTAATTTTTTTTGTTTTTTCTAGAGATGGAGTTTCACTATGTTGCCCAGGCTGGTCTTGAACTCCTGGGCTCAAGAAGCAATCCTCCTGCCTCAGCCTCCCAAAGGGCTGGGGATTACCGGCGTGAGCCACCATGCCCAGCCAAAATGATGTAATTCTTGGGTTTGTGTTTGTTTTTGTTTGAGATAGAGTCTTGCTCTGTCACCGAGACTGGTGTGCAGTTGTGCCATCTCAGCTCACTGCAACCCCTGCCTCCCAGGTCCAAACAATTCTCATGTCTCAGCCTCCTGAGTAGCTGGGATTACAGATACGCGCCATCATGCCCAGCTAACTTTTGTATTTTTAGTAGAGACAGGGTTTCACTATGTTGGTCAGGCTGGTCTTGATCTCCTCACCTCAGGTGATTCCCCCACCTCGACCTCTCAAAGTGCTAGGATTGCAGGCATGAGCTACCATGCCTGGCCCCAGCTAATTTTTGTATTTTTAGTAGAGATGGGGTTTTGCCATGTTGGCCAGGCTGATCACAAACTCCTGACCTTAAGTGCTGTGCCCACCTCAGCCTCCCCAGATTGATTTAAAAAGATAAGACTTATCTTAATTGGCTTGGATTTTTAACAACTTTAAGTCTCTAGGCAAAATTGTAACTAGACTTTACACAGAGATTGCCCTTTCCTGGTACTTTATATAAGGCTAGTACTGCTGTCTGACCCAGGCAGCTGATCAGGGTCTGACTGGAGTCTTCTGCTTGACAAGCCTGGTCCCACCATTAACCTGTGAATTATTTTTGGAAAGGATTTGGTTAATGGTCTTTTAACTTTTTCAGGTGCAAACTTGTTCTATAGTGGCTTTCAGAGTTAAAATTAGGTTTTTTTTAATTAACTAGTTTTTAAATATCTTAAATCATTTTTAAAATATTTGAAGAAGGGAAATCTTTCTTCAAAATGAAAAAGAATTGGAATTTGTTAGGTACTCTATTTTAGATGTTTAGATTGTGGGTCATATAAGCCTAGAGGGGATTGTTTCTTGTCTGTCTAAACCTCAGGAGTTTTCCTTTCCTTCTCATTCTAGACCCATCCAAATGTGGATAAAAAACTTTTCACTGCAGAGTCTCTAATTGGCCTGAAGAATCCAGAGAAGTCATTTCCAGTCAACAGTGATGTAGGGGTGCTAAAGTGGAGACTACAAACCACAGAGGAATCTTTTATTCCACTGACAAGTAAGCGCCTCTGTGTAAGATAGTTTGCATTGAGAACTGGGACTTGTTCTTTCTGACAAAATGACTTTCTTTTGAAATGGACCTGGTGCTGCATTTTGTATATTTTTATAATTAGTTTTCATTTTTAATAGCTTTCATTTTGAAACCATTGTGGTTTTGTTGTTTATTTTTGTTGTTACTGTTTTAGAGACAAGATCTTCTGTTGCTTAGGCTGGAGTGTAGTGGGGTGATCATAGCTCACTGCAGCATCAAACTCCTGGGCTCAAGCCATCCTCCTGCCTCAGCATCTGGAATAGCTCGGACTAGGACTATAGGCACATGCCACCACATCCAGCTAACTTTTTTTTTTAAAGACACAGACTCCCTCTGTCACCCAGGCTGGAGTGCAGAGGTAATCATGGCTTACTATAGTCTTGAACTCCTGGGTTCAGCTGATCTCCCACCTCAGTCTCCTGAGTAGCTAGGAGAACAGGCAAGTGCCACCACGCCTGGCTATTTTTTTTTTTTTTTTTTTTTTTTTTTGGTAGAGGTGCAGTCTCACTTTGTTGCCTAGGCTGGTCTTGAATTCGTGGCCTTAACCAGTTCTCTCACTTTGATCCTAGCACCTTGGTCCTCTAAAGCACTGGTGTTACAGGCATGAGCCACTGTACCCAGCCATCTTTTTCTTATATTCTAGTATGACTGCTTTGCTTTCTCCTCAGTTAATTGCTGGCCCTCGGAGAGTGGAAATGGCTGTGATGTCAACATAGAATATGAGCTACAAGAAGATAATTTAGAACTGAATGACGTGATTATCACCATCCCACTCCCGTAAGTGCTGTCCCCATGTAATCATGTTCCCTATGTTGGACTTACAGAACCTGTCTTTTGGAACTCATTTTGGAGTCAGCACCTACCTGACCTAACCATTCAAAGATACTTGCTTCTTTAAAAAGCTAGTTGTGAAAGAAGCCAGATATAAAAGGCTGCATGTTATATGATTCCACTTCTTTGACTTTCTGGAAAAGGTAATACTCTTGAATAGAAATTAGGAGGTAGAGAGGAAGGTACTTCACTTCAGAGGGGCACAAGAGAACTTTTGGGAATGATAGGAGTGTTCTAGGACTTGTGTTTGTTTTGGCAGCACAGGCACTAAGATTGGAGCCATACAGAGAAGATTAGCATGCCCCTGTGCAAGGATGACTGCAAGTTTATGAAGTATTTCATATTTATAAATAAAACAAAGGAGCATTGTTTTTTTGAGACAGGGTATCACTCTGTCACTGGAGTCCTGGCACTGGAGGGCACTGGCACGATCCCGGCTCACTGCAGCCTCCACCTTCCAGGCTCAAGCTATCATCCTCCTACCTCACCCTCCAAGTAGCTGGGACTACAGGCGCACACCACCATGCTCGGCTAATTTTTGTATTATTTGTAGAGACAGGTTTTGCCATGTTGTGCAGGCTGATCTCAGACTCCTGAGCTCAAGTGATCTGCCCCCTTGGCTTCCCAAAGTGCTAGGATTACAAGTGTGAGCCACCAGGCCCAGCCAAGAATTGTTGTATGACTTGATTGTGGTGGTGCTTACTGCATACAGTTGTTGAAATACATTGAGCACTTTGAAACGGATGTATTTTACTGACTTTAAAAGCAAATTAGATGAACAAGCCAGCTGTACTTCTAAGGCTATTTTTATTTTTTATTTTTTTGAGACTGAGTCTCACTCTGTCACCCAGGCTGGAGTGCAGTGGTGCAATCTTGGCTCACTGCAACCTCCACCTCCCAGATTCCAGCGATTCTCGTGCCTCAGCCTGCTGAGTAGCTGGGATTACAGGTATGTACCACCACACCCAGCTAATTTTTGTATTTTTAGTAGAGATGGGGTTTCACCATGTTGGCCAGGCTGGTCTTAAACTCCTAGCCTCAAAATGATCCACCTGCCTTGGCCTCCCAAAGTGCTGGGATTAAAGGGGTTGAGCCACTGCACCTGGCCTGGTTCTTTTTTTAGATGTTGGTCCTCAGCTTGTTTGTGTAGTAATGAACATTTTCAGAAGGAGGAGCCATTTCTTAGTCAAACTTTCTGTTTTACAGCTTTCAAAGAAATTGAGTCTATCAGGCTGAATGTTTCATTTTCACATCCTCTCTAAACTTTCACTAAAGATGACACTGTGTTCAAGGGAACTATTGATTCTTGAAATGAGATGTCTACATTAGTTTCAGTAAATTTCCTAATAGCCTTTTTGGGGCATAATTTACTTACAATAAACTACACATATTTTAATTATGCCATCTTGGTATGTTTATACTTGTGAAACCAACACCATAATCAAGATAACAAAAATGTCTGTCAATTCCAGAAGTTGAGTTCCAATAAGCTTTTGTTGTACACTTAAATGGCCCGCTTTCTAGGATCATCTGGAAATGATCTCTACCTTATCTTTTCAGTAGCATTTCCAGTAAGCATGTACTGTTATTACTTTACCAGTAAATCCTAGCTCCTCTCACCTACCCATCAGCCCTCATGATTAAGCAGAGGTTTTAATTATGAGTAGCAGTAAGTGTATTTTTAGTGTATCTTTATATTGCTCAGTTATTACTGCAGAGAAAATGGTACTAATTTAATTCACAGTTGTCTTCCCTTTTTAATAATTCAGGCCTTTACATTATCAGGTCTGGTTTTAGTCATTCTTATTTCCATTTTTAAAAAATAAACTTTATTGCTCAGGCCTGTAATCCCAGCACTTTGGGAGGCCGAGGTGTGCAGATCATGAGGTCAGGAGATCTTGACCATCCTCGCTAACAGGGTGAAACCCCATATCTATTAAAAATATAAAAAGTTAGCTGGGCGTGGTGGCACATGCCTGTAATCCCAGCTACTCAGGAGGCTGAGGCAGGACAATTGCTTGAACCGGGGAGGCAGAGGTTGCGGTTAGCTGAGATCATGCCACTGTACTCCAGCCTGGATGACAGAGCGTGACTCTATCTCAAAAAAAAAAAAAAAAAAGCTTTATTATCAGTATCCCCTTAAATGGGGTAACCATCTTTTTCTCTGCAGTATGGTCATTGCTTCAGAACAATAGATGGCTGCCTTGAACCGTTGTAAGACTTGGGCGTTGGTGACAGGTAGAGTTTTGTTTGTCAGGATCTCGTTTACTAGACTATTTATAGAATGCCACAGTTTTGAGGCCTCTGTCTACCCTGTAATTGTGGTTGTGGTGGTTTCCTGTATTCTAGTTCAGTTTTGCAATGGTCTCCAGAAGAGACCCTTACGCAACATTTTACTCCTCTTGTCTAGAACTGATCAAATTAGAAGAGATCAGAATCAGAATTAGAGCAAGGACAAAGAGAAGGAGCATAAAAGAACCAGGACACTGAAATTGATAGGGAAGAGTTAATAGTCTTATGCCACCCTTAAAGTTTACTTTGTCTCTCTCATTTACCCTACCCCTAATGTAAACATTGAGTGTAACTGGTGAATTAAAAGCCAGTAAATTTAGAATGTGTAGGAGTAGCTGACACTGTTCATCAGCCATGTGTTAGGGGTGCAAAGTAAATCTTAACTAGTCCTACTTCTCTTGCAGATTAAGGACAACTGTGACTCTCCTTCTCCCATCATGTTTCCATTTTGCCCCAGGGGTAATTGTGATTTCACTTATCAAATAAAAGTCCATTTACTGGATTATAAATCAAATAAACCCATTGGTGTCAACTTCAATAAGTTTGAAACATTCTGAAATCTTTAAAAACAAAATCTCAGCCAAATGTGGCTCAGTGTAATCCCAACACTTTGGGAAGCCAAGTTGGATGGATCACCTGAGTTCAGAAGTTTGAGACCAGCCTAGCTAACATGGTGAAATCCCTTTTCTACTAAAAATACCAAAAATTAAGGCATGGTGGCGTGTGCCTATAATCCAGCTACTCCGGAGACTGAGGCAGGAGAATCTCTTGAACCTGGGAGGCAGAGGTTCTAGTGAGCCAAGATCGTCCCATTGCACTCCATCTTAGGCAGTAAGAGCAAAACTCCATATCGAAAAAATATGAGCTGGGTGTGGTAGTGTGCACCTTTAGTCCCTGCTACTCGGGAGGCTGACAGGAGAATTGCTCGTACTTGGGAGATGGAGGTCGCAGTGAACTGAGATCACGCCACTGTACTCCAGCCTGGTGACAGAGTGAGACTCTGTCTCAAAACGAAACAAAACCAAAAACAAAAAACAAATTATCTCAAAGGCCTCCATTCATCTCCATTATTGATGTTTAGGGTTTCCCCCCACTATTATCAACCTGCTTGTTTCCCCATTGTCACGTACAGAGTGCTACGTTATGTTAAAATTCCTTATTTACAGGGCAGCAACCTATTGGTGCAGGGTTTTTGAAAACATAGCCCTCCTAACACATTCGTTGGTTTTGGTCCCCAGATCTAGTTCATAAGTTGGAGCAGCCCATAGGCATACCTGCCAAATACCTATTTTTGCATATTTGCTGTATCTACAGAGGGAATTGAGTGAAACTCTTAGCCAAGGCGCTAGGACTTCATTTGATCCTTGAAATTATTAGGGAGGTTTTTTTTTTTTTTTCTGAAATTGCTGTCCTAGAAGGCAGAATTTGAGGATCATCATAATCAAATTTGGGGTTGGTTTTCTTTGGTGGAGTTCTGGCTCTGAACAGCTGTCTTGACCAGATGTTTCTCACAACAGGTCTGGTGTTGGCGCGCCTGTTATTGGTGAGATCGATGGGGAGTATCGACATGACAATCGACGAAATACCCTGGAGTGGTGCCTGCCTGTGATTGATGCCAAAAATAAGAGTGGCAGCCTGGAGTTTAGCATTGCTGGGCAGCCCAATGACTTCTTCCCTGTTCAAGTTTCCTTTGTCTCCAAGAAAAATTACTGTAACATACAGGTATTCCATTATAGTTGAGAATATGTATAGGGAAAGTGGTAGGACAGTAGGAACATGTATAGGATGCCAGATAGGTAGTGTGGCTTCGTGGTCAGATAAAGCTCAGAAAAAAACTGATGTCTTCTACAGGAGTTCCCTTTCTAATTCATTATATGATCTTGGTCAAATTCTTTATCTGCTTAACCTCAGTTTTCTTCTCTAGATCAGACAAAGAAATGGAATATTAATACATATAAAAGTACTTGTGGATTGTTCAAGATTCATATACACTTAATTGCCTGTTTTTTTTTAACCTCATATATTTTAAAATAGATTTGCCAAAACACCCAACACTTGATTTTGTAAGGCCTTGCTGTCACTTTGTTTATACCCAAAGAATGAAAGCTTTTTAATTTGGAAGACAAAATTACTGCAAAAAAAAAAAAAAAAATTCCATTCTAGTACAAATGGAAATTATTTATGTCACAGCTCCCTTTATTAGTACAAATAATCATGAGCAAATTCTGTTGCAACCTCTGTAGGCAAAGCAGTGGAAATGTGTGAACTGTTCCCTTCGGATCATTATTATTATTATTTGAGACAGAGTCTCACTCTGTTGCCCAGGCTGGAGTGCAGTGGCACAGTCTTGGCTCACTGCAACCTCCACCTCCCGGGTTCAAGCCTTCTGTCTCAGCCTCACAAGTAGCTGGGACTACAGGCACCCACCACCACGCCCAGCTAATTTTTGTATTTTTAGTAGAAATGGGGTTTTATCATATTGGTCAGGCTGGTCTCGAATTCCTGACCTCAGGTGATCTGCCTGCCTCAGCCTCCCAAAGTGCTGGGATTACAGGTGTGAGCCACCATGCCTGGCCCAGATCATTATTTTTTAACGAATTGTTCTTCCAGTTTTTGTTGTTGTTTTGAGACAGAGTCCTGCTCTGCCACCCAGGCTGGAGTACGGTGCAACCTTGGCTCACTGCAACCTCTGCCGCCTCCTGGGTTCAAGGGATTCTCCTGGCTCAGCCTCCTGAGTAGCTGGGACTACAGGCGTGCACCACCATGCCCACTAATTTCTTTTTTTTTTTTTTTTTTTTTGAGACGGATTCTCACTCTTGTTGCCCAGGCTGGAGTGCAATGGTGCAATCTCGGCTCACTGCAACCTCCTCCTTTCAGGTTCAAGTGATTCTCCTGCCTCAACCTCCCAAGTAGCTGGGATTACAGGCATACACCACCATGCCCGGCTAATTTTGTATTTTTAATATAGTAGAGACAGGGTTTCTCCATTGGTCAGGATGGTCTCAAGCCCTCGACCTCGTGATCCACCTGCCTCGACCTCCCAAAGTGCTGGGATTACAGGCATGAGCCCCTGCGCCTGGCCCTTTTTGTTTTGTTTTGTTTTTGTTTTTGTTTTTGTTTTTGTTTTTGTTTTCAGTAGAGCTGGGGTTTCACCATGTTGGCCAGGCTGGTCTCTAACTCCTGACCTCAGATGATCCACCCACCTCAGCCTCCCTAAGTGCCAGGATTACAGAAGTGAGCCATCACGCCTGGCCATTCTTCCAATTTTTGAATTTATATTACTAGGACCCAGTTTATGTTAATATTCCCTCTTTTTGACTTGCTTCTTGTTCTGGCCCTATCTTAGCTTCCTGTATGGTTTCCATCTCCCCCATAAGTGCTTAGAAAGTTGCAGCTTCCTCCCTTGGATGATTTCAAAGAGCAATTCTCTCTCCCTCTCCTATCAGTTAGTGGCATAACCCCATCAGTGTTAGATGCCACCTTATTGAACCCAAGACATTAGATAGAAATGGGTAAATTTTTGGGCCGGGCGTGGTGGCTCATGCCTGTAATCCAAGCACTTTGGAGGCCGAGGCGGGCAGATCACCTGAAGTTGGGAGTTCAAGACCAGCCTGACCAACACAGTGAAACCCCGTCTTAAAAAAAAAAAAAAAAAAAGAAATGGGTAAATTTTCCTATTGGGGCTATTCATAGATTACAACAGTTATAATTGCTTTCCCAAAACCTCATTAGAAAATACGAATCAGTGGTTCAAGTGTTGTGTTGGTGCCACTGTAGATACCATTGTTACAGGTAATTAATTAAACTAGACATTTATTTATTTATTTAAAAAGGGAAAACTTCATTAGAAGGACCCAGCCATGCCTAAAAAATGATAGAGCAGCTTAGTGGGGCTTTTAACATGAGACTTTGAGAGAAGAGCAAATGAATAATGTGAAGAGCTGGAAGACTGCATTTTGGGTCAGAATGTCAATATTTCATCCTGATAGAATGTCTATGAATTTCATAGGTTATATAGGGCAGGGCAGGGCTGGGCGGGGCTAGGGTGTGGCCTCTGATTTTGGAACTTTTACTTACTATTCATGCTACTGTACATCTTATCCCAACAGTTGTCTTTTCTCTATCTAGAAAGAAAGCAGCTTAATCATGTTGGTGGGAAAATGTGATGCTGTGACTTTCAGTTGTGAATTGAACATTTTTCTAGTATTTTAATACTGGTTTTAGGGAAATTTATGTGTTCTGTAATGAGAATTTAGTCCACATCACGGAGAATCAAACCTCCTGCTTTACCTTACTCTTTCTTTATTTTCCTAGGTTACCAAAGTGACCCAGGTAGATGGAAACAGCCCTGTCAGGTTTTCCACAGAGACCACTTTCCTAGTGGATAAGTATGAAATCCTGTAATACCAAGAAGAGGGAGCCGAAAAGGAAAATGTTCATATTAATAAAGAAGATGCCAACTATGGCTGAAGAGTTTTTCCCAAATTTACAAGCCATTGGAGACCCCATTTTTCTGATACAATGCACGATTCTCTGCGCGCAAGGACCCTCGACTCACCCCCATATTTCTGCCTCACAGAGACATTCTTTGATAAAGAAATGGCACAAACATAAAGGGAAAGGCTGATAATTTTCTTTGGCAGATTTTATTGGCCAGCAGGAAAGCAAGCTCTCCAGAGAATGCCCCCAGTTAAATACCTCCTCTACCTTTACCTAAGTTGCTCCTTTATTTTTTTTAATTTTTTTTATTTTTATTTTTTGAGACAGTCTCGCTCTGTCGCCCAGGCTGGAGTGCAGTGGCGTGATCTCAGCTCGCTGCAACCCCCGCCTCCTGAGTTCAAGCAATTCTCTTGCCTCAGCCTCCTGAGTAGCTGGGACTACAGGCACACCACCACACCCGGCTAATACTTTGTATTTTAGTAGAGATGGAGTTTCACCATGTTGCCCAGGCTGGGCGCAAACTCCTAAGCTCAGGCAATCTGCCCACCTTGGCCTCCCAAAGTGCTGGGATTATAGGTGTGAGCCACCGCACCTAGCTAGTCCTTTATTTTAATCCCTAAATATAGTTATATTTCATACTTAGTTTGTTTTTAAAAAGTTGTCTCTGTAGAAGATTTTAATCTTTCATACCCTTTTCCTTTACCTTTAGGTTTTTCTTTCTATACATTCAGTCAGGCACTGGGATCATCTGTTTACAGGCATTGTATTTATTTGGCACTCCTGGAACAAGTATATCTAACCCATTCTTGATTTTTGGACTGTTTAGGTGAACTGTTTGAGGGGTATGGGGCCTAGAAGTTAAAAGATAAGGATGTCTTCTGTCCCTTTCCCCTATCCATTCATTCCTTCAACTCTTTGCCAAGTTGTTTTCCTTTCAGGGCCTGTCCTTCCAGTTTAGAACAAGACCATGAATCCCACTTCTATCAATATTAAAGATAGCTGAGAAGCCCCTTTCAAATGGCACAATCCCTCTTCGAGATGTCTAAAAGAATGGCTATGTCTGTCCAGTTAGGGATTTCACATCCACATGTAATCATGTCTGCTGCTGATGCTACCCAGATTTTCAGTTCTCCACATTTTGGGTACTTAAGCTAAAACATAATAGCCACAGTCTTTATAATCCATCCACCTCCCTCTTCTAGACTGCTCTCTCTGTCATCAGTCCTCTCCTTTCTGACAGAAACGAGGTTATGATTTTGAAGGCTGTGGCTCCATTGAGTCTTTGTGCTAATCCTGTTGGCTCTAAACTATCAAGGGGGCTCCATTTCACCATTCGATTTTTTGCGTTTCAGGAGGCAGCTGATTATATTGGTATGTACAGTTTACTCATGTATACTCCATTTCCTTCCAGTCATCCCAGTGTTTTCCACCAGTCTGTCTGTCCCCATCTCTGAAATCCTCCCTTCTCTTCCCCTTAAGACTTTTGAGTGTCATATAGTGGAGATTTATCGGTTCCATCTCATCCATTACCTTTTCAATGGAGACTACAGCATCAGCCAGCTTAGCCTGGGCTAGAGTAGGTGAAAAGTTGCTGCAAGGCTGCAGGCAGTAGCGGTGGGAAGAGTCAGATGACTAGATGACTTCTGCACTTTCATCTGGTTGAAAAGTACTCTCATTTTGAACAACATCTGGCCTTCCCTGCAAAAAGTGTACTGTACTTAAAGCAGAGCACTCACACATAAATGGCTGTGTATGGAATTGCTTGCCAAAGAGGTTTCTAGCCTTTCCCTTTCCCCTAACTGCATCAGGGAAGAATTCTTATCTCTAGCTTGGTTTCCACATGAGGTTTTTCTGAGAAAGGGGCCTGGGACAAGAAATCTGTCATGTAGTTAAGTAGGCAAGAAATCCTACTAATCCAGTTTTGTTTGAAAGTTGTTTGTCCATATGACTTTTTTAAAGTCAAGTTTAATTTCAAACATTTTTTTTCTGAGATTACTTTGGGGTAATATTTAAAATGAGAGACATTTTGTAACCCTGTAAAATACATAGGGAATATAACATTCCAGTGTATACAAAGAAGGCAAATTCTTTAATCAAATAAAGAGCGTTATAAAATGAGATGTTTATTGGATTCTTGACTCACTTTGGTGTCTGCTTGTTAATTCAGATGCTGTAATGGGACCCAAGATTAAAAATTAATGACATGTTTTTTTTAAGAGAAAATAATCTGAGAGTATTCATTGCCTTTTCTCCATGTATTGTGCTTCCTTGTGTATTTCTCTGCATTTGATACATGCACTCTTGACAGCGTAGCTTTTGAGTTTGATGCTATCTCTGGCCTTTTAGGGGATCAGAGTATTAATTTTGTCAGGGGGCAGTTGTAGAGTCAGAAAAGTCAGGCTTTATCTTTAATCTTGGAGCTTTCTCTTCCCTGTTAGATAGACAGTGATGAGAAGTGATCCAGGGATGAGGGATGATGGGAACAATTTTTGGGAATTGTTGACAATTCCGTCAGATGAAGCTGCTTACAGCTGCTTACTTTTTTTTTTTTTTTTTTTTTTAGACGGTGAGTCTATCACCCCAGGCTGGAGTGCAGTGGTGCCATTTCGGCTCACTGCAGCTTCCTGGGTTCAAGTGATTCTCCTGCCTCAGCTCCTGAGTAGCTGGAATTACAGGGCATGCCACCATGCCTGGATGATTTTTGTATTTTTAGTAGAGATGGGGTTTCACCATGTTGGTCAGGCTGGGCTTGATCTCCTGACCTTGCGATCTATCTGCCTTGGCCTCCTAAAGTGTTGGGATTACAGGCGTGAGCCACCGCGTCGGGCCACAGTTGCTTGGTTTCTTATGCCTCTTTTTTTATTTAACTTGGAAAAACAACTGAATGTCAAAAAATTGGAAGGCAAATTATTCTCACTAATGAATATCTGGGATGAGAGAATTTGTATTTAATGTTGAAAGCTTCTTAGTGAAACAAAGTATCTGGTCTAATGTTGCTGAAGTGTGGCTTGACTCGGAATGAGACTGTAGCCTTAATCGAATGAAACGAAGACCGCCAAAACCATGCCATCCCCCCTGACTAGCTGCTAATCCTTCTTCAGCATCAATTGGACTTTTTGTTGGCCTCCTGTGAGGGAGACTAGCAAAATAATTAGATCTGACTGAGCATTCTGCTTAATGTAGGAGGCTTGTGGTTCCTGCTCTGGATTAGTTCCACGGAGAAGAAATAGGGAGCACACCTCTGCACAGGAGTTTCTTTAAGGTCTTTCATTCCTTTACTCACCATAGCTTCAAATTTGTCAACCCAAGCATCTCTAATGGGAAACATTGCCCTCCAATTAATTTTTAAATTGTGAACAGTTTTAAAGTTGTTCACACCGGATAGGATCTGAGATTTCCAGGGTTGACATAGAATAGCTTTAAGTGCACATCTGGCAGGGCTTATTGGAAGGAGACGGGAGAAAAATGGAAAAAGTCATCCTCAAGAACATTAACTAGAAGCAATGACTATACTGACTTATAAAGCCTTTTTTTTTTTCTAAGTTAGTTTTAACTACAACTAGTACTCAACATGGATCTGTATGAGAGTAGGGAATAGGGCTTCTGTCTTGTAGGCTTTAGAGGAATCTCAAGCAAAGCCTCTTAACTGATTTTCCTTTGCTATGCACATCTGTCTTATTACAACCCCCTCACCCCCAATTCCCTCTTCTTAGAAGATCCACAAGTAGGTTGGTTGCTGTGCATTGCTATTACCCAAGGACAGACAGCAACCGTACAAATAGCTGTCTTAACCTCTTATCCTGGGGAGTTGGTGATTGATACAGAGATAGGCCTTTAGGAAAATTAGACTGTCTTTCCAAATCAGGCTGTTTTGTCCCTCACAATTGCAAATCAAAGCTATTAGGCATTTTTTAGGAGCTTGGGCCACCTCTCCCATCCTCCACCAATGTTTTTTGCCCTGCTGTTCTTAGGGCAGGGGCTAAGTGGTTATTTAGGGTCTAAACCAATTCTGGAAAGCTGCCCTAGGTGTACTCTGTGTGATCAGATTGATTACCAAACCAGGACAGGGGCCCTCTGAAAGAAGCATTAGAAATTCAAGACAATGAGAGAAATCAAAATAGGTCTTGTTTCCCACTCTTTTGTCCAAATGAATGCTTGTATTTTTTCAGCTCGTTAGGAAGGCCCTTAGCTGTGGAGGTACAGAAGTCCAGTCTTCTATCCTATCCAAATTTCCCACTCAGCTTGGATGCTTGTTAACTTTGGGTGGAAGCAGACTGTGCAATTTCTAAGACAAGCTGAAAAGAGAGCTTTGAACTTTTCTCCAGGTTGTTGCAGGGTCATTGCTACTACCACACCTACACCAATGATGCCTGAGTTCAGGATCCAGAGGCCAGAAAGGGATAGCTTTCTGGAAGAGGGTGTGTACCTACAAGGATTGCTTGCTGTATGAGCAATAATCAACTCTGGAGCAAGAGGGAGTACAATTTGAGAGGAGGGACAAAGTGAGGAATGTGTCAAGGCAAAGGCAGGAGTATGGAAATCCACTCCTGACATTCGTAGCCAAGTGCAGCGGGCCTTAGAAAAATCCACTCTTCCTTCCACACCCAGGCTTTGCCCTCTCCCCCTGCTTCCACTTCGGAAAGTCTGAAGCATGCCTGAAAAGCTGTTTTCTGCTTTCTTTCCCTCTCTTCCTCCCCCTTTCCTGAGCTCCCAGCTGCTCGACCTCTTGCGTAACTATGAGAGAGCACTGAGTTTTTTGATGGGCTCCAGATGTGGAGTGGGGTGGGGATGGAGAGTGGGGGCGGTAGGTCTTTAGTCCCCTGAGTGCTCTGACTGTGGGAACATAGAGGCCCGACACAGCAGGAGAGAGGACACACTGCACAGTGCCTTTATCATGGGGTCAGCTGGTCCCTGTGTTGGGAGGACAGTGAGAGAAGTTGAGTGCTGTTTCGCCCTCTGCCTCAGCATCTGCTGCCTCCTTGGCAGTCTTGCTTATTCCCTGAAATTCCTCCTGCCTGGTACAGTAAAGAGGAGCCGGGGGTCGTGAAACAGAATGAAGTGAAAAGTCTCTGAGGTATCCCAATCTGAACCCCTCCTCTCAGTCCTAGGTCTTGGCACATGAGATACAACAGTTTGGGTTTTTTCTTTCTTCCTTTTTTAACATCCCCAAATATCTTGAATATTACTGTTGTAATCTGCCTCACGAAGGGTCACCAGAATTACTTTCATGACTTCAAACAGTATGAAGAGAGGAAAAATTAAGAGGCTTGCTCCTTAAATCCTAGGGCTGGTACCCACAACATATTCTGGAGCTTGAATGTTCCACCTCCATTAGCTATAGCAGGTGGCAGCAAAGGGCGCCCTCTCCCCTCTCCGTTCTTGTCTGCTGCTTAGCCTCGGTCAGCTTCAGTCTCCAGCCATGGGGGGCCCCCTGCTAAGGCTGGCCCTGTCAATGAGTGACCAGAGATTCCTGCAGTTCAGTCTCCTGCTGTTCCTGGGTTAGGGAGAAAGGCCACGAACTGAAGTCATTGAATCAGAACAGCACTTGTCCATCTCAAAGAGGACAAATTATTTTTTGCTACCCAACCCAGCTGGAATTTAGACCAGACTTACTGGCTTTCTGCTCCTTCCTTCAGTGAAAAAGCGTCTCCAGGATCCCTCTAGGGCAGGCCAAAAAAGTCCAGTCTAGCTGAGTTCAGCTCCCTAGGGCCTCCCTAGCCAATCTCCTGGGCCAAGAGCTGGCTTTGCAAGGTAAGGATCCACTGTCAGTGTTAGATTTCTGGGTGGAGGTTGAGATGGAGAATGACTTCAACCTAGCTCGATTTTGGGACTGCTTTTAGGTGTTTAGTGCCCCCTTCTCTTCCTTATTAACTCCCACTTGTACAGAGGCCCAACCTACTACAGGTTGGTGTGCTCGACTGTATGTCTATAGCCTGCCTCTATCTTCCAATGTGTAATCTAGCAGGTCTGTCGGGGTGGAGGGGTGTGGAACTGCATGGGGGCAAGATGAGCATTCCATTCGGCTTTCCTGTGCTTTGGAGTTTGTATGGCACTTTAACGTGTCTTCTTGTGCCTATCCTTAGAAAAGTCTGTGAAGCCTGATGTATACGGTTATCAATCCCATTTACAGCCCTTCATGGTGGGGTTTGGAATAGGGTGAGGGGAAGGGGTGACAGGGAGAAGACCTGGGTACCCTCACTAGATGTTCTGGAGATGTTGAGAGCATGCTGTAGGAGCTTCGATTTAGGAGGTTCACTGGGAGCCAGTGGAGGTTTCAGACACCTAAGGCAGAAAGAAAGAGGAGAGTTTGGGGGGTGGGGGAACGGATTGTCAAAAACACCTTCTCAGAAGTGTGTTAAAGCCTAAGAGTGGAGGGTGGTCTAGGAGAGTCGGGAGGGTAGGGTGGGAGGAGAGCGGGGTGTGCGGTGGTGGTGGTGGTGGTGGTGGTGGTGGTGGTGGTGGTGGAGAGCCCAGCTGCAAAGATGAACAAAGCGGGCGCTGTGCAGGCGGGGGAGGTGCTGCTGTGGGAAAGGGTGGGTGGGGGGACCTTGGGCTCCAGCCCCACAAGGGCGTCTTCTTTGGCTGGCCAGGCGGACGGGACGGGGGACGGGGGACGGGGGGCGGGGACTGGCGGGAGGGGGGCGGGACAGGCTCGCTCTCCTCCTACTTAGCGGGCTCCGGGAGAAAAGCAACAGTGTCCTCCTGAGCCTAAGGCCACCTCGGCCGAGCCGAGCCGGGCGAAGAGACCAGGGTCTCCCTGTCCCCCTCGCCTCTAGGTAAGAGCGCCCCCTCCCACTACACTTACAGGTCCCATTCTCTGCGGTGCTAGGACTGGATAAGGGGAAGTCCCCGGGGCCTGGCGAGAGCCCTGAGATCAGCTCTAGACTAGGCAGCTCGGCAGAATCCCGTGGGGGAGAGAGAGCACCCCAGGTGAGTGCGTGGGGTCGAAAGGAGCGTTGTGGGGCGTTTTCCTGTGAGCTGCTTGCTTTGGCTTTCCCGGGCCACTGCCATCGCCACCGCCAGAGGGGGCCGTGGCACTCCCCCCCACCGTCCGTCCCCCCTCCCCGCCTCGCCCACTGAGGGACGCTGATCCCGGCCCCATCCAAACTCTCCCGCGGGCACCCAGTCTGCCGGACCGACACTCGCGGGGTATCGGGTGGCGAGCGCGCGCGCGCGCGCGCGCGCAGGTTTTCGTCCTCCAGCGCCCCACACCTTCCCCTACCCCCCACAGCAGGACCTTGGGGCGGGGGTGTCCCCTGGGACGTCTCCGCCCCTGTCCCCAGGCCGGCGGCCTTGATGGACCAGGAAGGGATTCCGAGTCCGGCTCAAAGTCTTGGGCGTCTAGGAGGGACGCTTGGGGGTGTCTAGGAGATGGGAAGCCCGTCTGGGGCCTCCCACGCACTCCCCAAGGCCCCAGGTCCTCGGGGGCAGGGGAGGCCGCCTGGGGAGCCTTGCCACGCCCGCGCGGTCCCGACTGGAATCCCTAGCGGAGTTCCCCCGAGTAGAGGCTGGGCCAAATCATCCGGGCTCCCCCGGGATAGGGAAGTGCGGGCGGGCGGCTGAGTCGGGGAGCTGGCGCAGGGTGGCCGAGTCGCCCGCGGCCGCTGCCGCCGAGGCGGGCTCCAGTGGGGACTTGGCCCGGCGACAGCGCGGCCCGGCGGGGCACCCAGGGCTCCGGGGCGGGGCTGCATTCTGGGCCGTTAGCTCAGCGGTCGTGGAGGCTCCAGAGTCTGACGCATCGGACTGCGGGCTCACCCCCCAGCCCGCACACGCAAACGCAGGCGTCTCACCACTCCCGGCCCCCACGCGGCACACAAGCACGCCTCCGCCACAGCCACACTTCGCACACGTCCCTGCGTCAGGCCACCCGGACACACCCGGACACGCCCACACGCCGAGGCCTTCCCACGCACTCCACGCCCCGCTCCTCACTCACAGGAAACCGCCCTGAGCTTACGCAGCCCCTCACACCCGCAGCCCCGCTTACACGCACCCCAGCTCACACACACCCCGCAGCTCACACACGCAGCCCAGTCACACAAGAGGTCCCAGCTCACACACGAACCCGTCACACACACAACCCAGCTCACACAAAAGGCTCCAGTTCACACACATGCCCAGCTCACACACATGCCCAGCTCACACACGTGGCCCCCGTCACACACGCAGCCCAGCTCATACCGCAGTCCCACACACGCAGCCCAGCTCACACATGCAGCCCAGCTCACACGCAAGGCCCAGTCACACACAAGGCCCCAGTTCACACACACACTCAACTCACACACTCCCAGCTCACACACGCAGCCCGTCACACACGCAGCCCAGCTCACACACGCAGTCCCAGTCACACACGCAGCCCACCTCACACACAGCCCCAGTCACACACACAGCCCACCTCACACACAGCCCCAGTCACACACGCAGCCCAGCTCACACACACAGCCCCAGTCACACACGCAGCCCACCTCACACACAGCCCGTCACACACGCAGCCCAGCTCACACACACAGCCCCAGTCACACACGCAGCCCACCTCACACACAGCCCCAGTCACACACGCAGCCCAGCTTACACACACAGCCCCAGTCACACACGCAGCCCACCTCACACACAGCCCCAGACACACACGCAGCCCAGCTCACACACACAGTCTCAGTCACACACGCAGCCCAGCTCACACGCAGCCCCAGTCGCACACGCAGCCCAGCTCACATACACAGTCTCAGTCGCACTCGCAGCCCAGCTCTCACGCAGCCCCAGTCGCACACGCAGCCCACCTCACACAGCCCCAGTCGCACACGCAGCCCACCTCACACGCAGCCCCAGTCGCACACGCAGCCCAGCTCACACACAGCCCAGTTCACACGCAGCCCAGCTCACACACGCATCCCAGCTTACACCGCAGCTCCCTCACACACGCGGCCCCTCACACACATTCAACCGCCCTTCCCGCAGCTGCCAGGCTGGGAGCGGGCAGTGTCTGTGGGGCCGCCCCGTTTCCTGGCCGCGCAAACAAGCGGCTCCTTCTCCTTGCCCCGCCAAAGAAAGGCCGCTTGTCAGGGGCGGGCGGGCCGCCGGGGCAGGCACCCAACACTGCGGCCTTGTCCCACGCGGGCGGCCTGGGCAGGAGCAGGCCGAGGGGCGCACGGAGCCACTCCTTTGCGGAAACCTCCCTCCCTTGGTGCTGCGGGCCGCGGAGAGGCACCTTTCCACCACCGGCAACCCACGCAACAGCCCCGGCTCCACCCGCGCTCTCCTGGCTCCCCGCCTCCTCCGGTCGCCCACCTCTCCTCTCTCCCGCTTCTGGGGTCCTGGGTCGGCCCAGCCTCCCTCTTCTCCGCCTCCGCGTCTTCCCTCCGCTGCCCTCAGCACCTCCTCGCGCATCCCCAGTCTTCCCATCTGTAGCCGCGACCCGCCTGTCCAGTCTCCCCCGACTCCTCCACCTCTGTGTTCCTCAGTCCCCCGCATCCTCTGCCCTCGGGCTCCTCCTCCCCAACTTTCATTTTTCACCGTCCCTCAATCTGCCTTTCATTTTCCCCTCCACACCCTGGCGGCTCCCCTCCCCGCCCCGTCCTTCTGCAGACCCCCGTTCATCTCTGCCTGGCTTTTCTCATCCTTCAGTTCTCTCGGCCCCCTCCCGACTCTGGCGTCCCCGCCGGGCTCCCCGCCTCAGTTTCCTTCCCTTCCTGACTCCTTCCTCTGCCGGCCACCCTTCCTCGAGGGCGGATGTGCGCCGCGAGGGCGAAGACGACGGCCGAGAGGACCCCAGCTCGGCATCGCGGGCCTCCCGCCACAGCCATGCGCCGCTCGCGCCGTGGCCTTGGCCGGCCCCCAGGGACACAGGTGAGGCCGGGCGACCCGCGGGGTTCCGGGGGGCGCCCGAGCAGTGGCGCCACGGAGGGCCGGGCCTGGCACTCCGGGGCTGACTTTGGACCTCTCGTCCAGGGCCCCCGTGGGAGCCTGGGAGCTGCGTCAGTGCCCGTGGGTGCCGGAGCCGGTCGGCCCTTCCCCGCGCCTCCCTCAGGCGCGTGTTGAGACCCCCGAGGGGTGACTCTGGGCGCCCCACTCGGCGGAGAGGGCTGTGGACTGGTGTCCCGCGTGGCTAGGGTGCCGGCGCAATCCCGCCGGGGAGGAAGCCGAGGGGCCAGGCCGGGGTCACCCAGCCGGCGCCCCGACCTCGCGCCCAGCGGGCCCTGCCTGCCGCGCGTCAAATCCAGACACCCGGGCCTCTGCCGCTCGGCTCCCGGGGCGGCGCTGGGGCGTCTGTACCCAGCTTGCGGGAGGAGACCCAGGGCCGAACGCGCACCACAGGGGACCTTTTTTTTTGGCCGCGGGGCCGAGCGGGCGGGTGATGACAGCCGGGGTGCTTGGGAGCCGCGGGCGGGACGAAAGCGGGGCCGCCAGTGGGGGTGTCTCTCGCGCAGCGCCACTCTGCCGCCCTGGCCAGGGCGGGGGTCAAGGTGAGGGCGCCCCCGGGTGGCCGCTCTCGGCCGCGCCGACCGACATTTGGGAAAGCACCGCCTGAGTGCAGGGCAGGTTGGCCTGGTGTTTCTTTCCACTTCTCTTGGATCCGGTTACTGTGCTGGGGCCACAGCCTCGCACCTCCCAATCTCTCCATCGCTTCTTATCTTCTCCCTGCACCTCTCTCTTTATCTCTCCCTCTCCTTTGCCTCCTTATTCCCCTCTCGTCTCTCCTCTAATCACTCTTGTTCCCCATCGGCCTTACTCCTTTACAATATTTATCTCCACTGGAAGTTCTTCGGTGTAAATAAATGAGCACACCACAGCTGCCCCACATGGCGATCGTGACAAATACTTCAATGTGACAGATGAATAAACTAAGGCCCAGACAGGTGAAGTGCCTTGCTCAAAGTCACACAGCTCATAATAATAGATGACATTTTTATAGTGCTTCGCTTTCACAGAATGTCATTTAATATAATACCTGAATGTTCAGACAGTCCTTTTAAAAAAAACTGACAGTTTTAATGAGGTATAATTTATATACTATAACATCACCCAATTTAAGTATGCAATTCAAAGACTTTTCGTATATTTACGGAGCCATGCAATCATCATCACGATTTAATTTGAAAACATTCCCTCCCCTACCCCCACCAAATTTATGCCCTTTTACAGTCACTCCGCATTCCACCGCTAGCCCCAGGGAAGCACTGATTCAGTCTTCCTTTTTTTCATTACTCTAGTTTTGTAGAATAATGACTTGACAATCAGAGAAGTTAAATAACTTGTCGAGGATCTTATAGCTAATAAATAAATAAAGTCAGAGTAGAATATAAGGCTTTATGTATCCCAGTCTAAAGTTCTTTCTACCAAAGGATGATGTTTCTCCTTCACCATTATTTATTATTTTGTTTTTCTTAACCCCTCTTTTTCGTAAACTCCCCATTCCCAACCCACTCTCTTGCCTCTCCTCCCTCTGAAAATGGTGAGGGATTTCCCTGAGTCTCAGGAAGCAGTACAGCAATCTTTGTCCTTGGAAATTCTTCTCCATGGCCAGGAATCCTGGGGAGATGCCAGGCCAGCTTGGGGCTTTGCATAGGTTAATGGCGTTTTCCTCTCCTCTTGCCTGGCAGTCTTGGGGTGGGCCCCAGCCTGTGTTCCGGCCTCTCTTCCGCCAGCTTGGGTGGAAATGGTGACGGAGATGATGCAGTCCAGGTCCGGAAGGGTGGGAGCTTGGAGGGTAAATTTAGTAACGTCATAGCTAAGGTCCTCGGGACCCACTGCCAGGGTCAGACACTCCTTGGAATGCTGGCTGTTGCCCTTACTTCCTTTCCAAGTCCCCTGGCTTGAAGAGAGAGTGGAGGGAAACCTTGCTTCCCTGGGTCT
The DNA here is from genome assembly GCA_963573385.1 of Cacajao melanocephalus. Taxonomy (NCBI): domain Eukaryota; kingdom Metazoa; phylum Chordata; class Mammalia; order Primates; family Pitheciidae; genus Cacajao; species Cacajao melanocephalus. The sequence goes on along the minus strand of CAUYLG010008425.1, from coordinate 45,534 downwards.
GTCTCCTTAACCCTCAGCCACACTCTTAGCTTTCCCCAGTAACATTTCAGCAGCAAGCAGGAAGTTTCTCAGCTTAGCTAGTTGGCCAAGGGATGGGTATGGGGGCACACATTAGTACACAAAGGTCCTCACATCTCAGGTACCAAAAACATGAGCCAGGGAGAGACAGAGGGGTGGTAGGCGAGGGGCAGTGGGGTGGTGGTAGGGGGATTCAAGTTCTGGCTCTGGAATCTGTCTTACTCCTGGTTGTATGGGCCTAAGCTTCCTATAGCACCTAGCCAATTAAGAACCCAAGAGTTAGGCTGGGTGTAGTGGCTCACACCTGTAATCCCAGAACTTTGGGAGGCCGAGGTGGGTGGATCACCTGAGGTCAGGAGTTCGGAACCAGCGTGACCAACATGGAGAAACCCCATTTCTACTAAAAATACAAAAATTAGCTGGGTATGATGGTGTGTGCCTGCAATCCCAGCTACTCGGGAGGCCGAGGCAGGAGAATCACTTGAACCCGGGAGGCGGAGGTTGTAGTGAGCTGAGATCGCGCCATCACACTCCAGCCTGGGCAATAAGAGTGAAACTCCATCTCAAAAAAAAAGAACCCAAGAGTTAAGAGCCCAATAGCCCAATATTCCCAGTATTAATTACCACTAAAGTTTTTTGTTTTTAGTTTTTTTTTTTTTTTTTTTTTGAGACAGTCTTGCTCTATCGCCAGGTGCCAGGTTGGAGTGCAGTGGCACGATCTCGGCTCACTGCAACCTCCACCTCCCGAGGAATTCAAGCAATTTTCCTGCCTAAGCCTCCCGAGTAGCTGGGACTACGGGCGCACACCACCGCGCCCAGCTAATTTTTTTGTATTTTTAGTAGAGACGGGGTTTCACCATGTTGGCCAGGATGGTCTCGATCTCTCGACCCCGTGATCCGCCCGCCTCGGCCTCCCAAAGTGCTGGGATTACAGGCTTGAGCCACCGTGCCCGGCCTTAATTTTTCAGCTGATTGTTTTGGGTTGAAGTTGCTTTCTGTGGAAGAAAAGATGTAGGAGTTGAGACATCTGGAGATAGCAGGAATGCTGAGTTTTTCTTTTGTGTGTCCTTTAAGAAAACATCCTACTAGACCCCTGGGGAAAGAGACAAAGGGCAAAGAGGAGAATGAAAGTTTACAGGAGGGAGCTCCTGTTTTAGCCCTGCCACCTACCTGGGGGCCCTCTGGCTACCAGTGTCTTTGAAGGGGCTTGCTTGCTGCTTCTCCCACTATGGTAGATTTTCCCCACCCTGCTTAAGGCTCCACATGGTCAAGGGTCTTCAGCTGTCAAAACCTGGGTTCTGAGTAGCATAGGGCAAGAAAGCACAGAAGTATAGATTGGGCCCTATAGGACTGTTTGTGCTTACAGTGGCAAGGGGCAGGACTGGTGTGGTATAGTATCCATGCTGCAGCTGGAGACCTGGCACTGCTCCTGGACAACTCCCACCCAAGCTCTTTAGCTGCCTCTACCTGCTGTCAGCATGAGCATCTGGGGAATGATGGTGACTGGTGCTACCTCTGCCCTGAGAACCCTGCCATGGAAACTTCTTTCCCTCTTCTGCCCTGGCCTCCCCACTCACTGGCTTTCTGCTGTGTCCCTAGGAGCTCTGGAGCCTTAGGACCATGGACACTCTCAATAGGAACCAAATAGGCACTGGATGCAAGACCCAGACCATGGTACAGGTGAGTGGGGTCAGGGCTGTGAGGCAAGAAAGATATAGTGGGGATGGGATCAGCTCTTCTACCCGCTTGTGGTCCCAACCCAAGGATGAAAGTAGCAATTCTGTTCCTCTCTCCCCTTCCCCAGATCCCAAGCCTATTAACAGCTCAGTCTTTATTTGAATCAGGTTAATTAGTTCACCCAGAAACTACCCATGGAAAGTCATAAAGCAGTTTACAGATTGACCCTGGGCTGTGTCACTCTCCTTGATCCATGCCTCTATCTTCCCTGTACTTGAGCTTTGTAGGGGCAAGCAATGGCCAAGTGGATAGCCATGGACGAGTCTGCAGGGAGCTTGATTGGCCCTCCTCTAGAGTATCCCTCCTGCTTATCAAATGCTACCCCCATCCCCCATCCCTTTCTCCTTGCTTCTGTTTTAACAGACAAGAGGGACAGTTAAGCCAAGACTTGAAATAAATCCAGTGGGACGAGTTAGTGTCCTAGATTCAGATCTAATTACAATTTAGTGGAATAATGCTCTGTGTAAGATTTTGTGCTAAGCCTTTCGGCACCCTCAGAGCCCTTTGGAGAGGGGCAAGGGCTGAAGAGAGTGCTGGTGTGACAGGTTTAGGGTGGTAAGGTGCTGGCCTGGAGTCTAATGATGCTCGTCCTCCACCCCTACTACCTACAGAAAGGACCCTTGGACCTGATTGAGACAGGCAAAGGGCTGAAAGTGCAAACGGACAAACCCCACCTGGTGAGCCTGGGCAGTGGACGACTCAGCACAGCCATCACCCTCCTGCCGCTGGAGGAAGGTAAGTGTGGACAGGGCGTCCCATATGCCATGCCTCCGTCCTTATAGGCATTCCTGCTCTGGAGGCCTAGCTCATGCATGTATTGGGGCTGTTCTACTGTCTGGTGGCCATGCTGGCCTCCCACCCCACCAGCTTTCTTCCCTTGTCTCTGCCTCCCCAGACTGCCTGCCTTCCTTGATAGATAATCTGGCTCCATGACTGGGCTTAAAGATCAGCTTAGAAAAAAGGAGGAGAGGCCAGGCATGGTGGCTCATGCCTGTAATCCCAGCACTTTGGGAGACCAAGGCAGGTGGATCACAAGGTCGGGAGTTCGAGACCAGCCTGGCCAACATAGTGAAACCCCGTCTCTACTAAAAAATAAAGAAAATTTAAAAATGGCCTGGCATGGTGGTGCGTGCCTGTAGTCCCAGCTACTCAGGAGACTGAGGCAGGAGAACCACTTGAACCTGGGAGGTGGAGGTTGCATTGAGCCAAGATTGTGCCACTGCACTCCAGCCTGGGTGACAGAGCAAGACTCCTTCTCAAAAAAAAAAAAAAAACCCAAAACAAAACAGGAAAGCATATTGCTCTTAGCAACCAATGTGGCCAAGAAGAAAGAGGGCCCCACTCCAGGGCATGTCTGGCATGGGAGGCTATACTGTAGGTGGAGAATGGCGAGATGGGAGTGGGGGCAAGATCTCCCAAGATAAGGCCCTGGCATGGCCCCCTTCACCTTTCAGCTTCTGCCCTCCCTCTCTCCTCTCCTGGCTGCACTTGTTGCCTGGGTGATACCACATTCTCCACATTCTCCAAATACCAGTCCCAGGGGCTCTGCCAGGGGGAGGGGCTGTTCTTGCTACAGTTAGGGGAGAGGCTGGACTGAAGAGAGAGGTTAGCGAGGGAGAGGAAGTGTTTCAAGTAGCAGAAGCAGGGGAGAGAAGAAGGAGAGAAAGGGAGATTTGGAAGAAAGGAGGAGTAGGATGAAGGGGAAAAGGTAAAAAGGACAATAGGGAGACACAGGTGTGGGAATACGGGAAGATCTGCAGAAAAGCGGTCTTCCTTCTCCATCTGTGGAGTCTGGGTCCTAACTTGTGCTACCTGGGCCTTCCCATCTCTGGGCCTCCCATTCATAGGCAGAATTTTCTCTTTTTGAGAAGAGCTTCTATCATTTTTACTGTGTAGACCAGGCTCAGAGGCCCAGTAGGGGTGGCCAGTGGTGGGCAGAGATTCTCCCTGGAGGAGAAGGTAGAAATATGTTTCCACTGTGGCCTTCCTTGCCCTGTCACTGCCTCCTCACCACAGACAACCCCTCTGATTCAGTTTGCCTCTTGTCTCCAGGGAGGACGGTGATTGGCTCTGCAGCCAGAGACATCTCACTACAGGGCCCAGGCCTGGCTCCAGAGCACTGCTACATCGAGAACCTGCGGGGCACCCTCACCCTCTACCCCTGTGGCAATGCCTGCACTATTGATGGGCTCCCTGTCCGGCAGCCTACCCGGCTCACTCAGGGTAAGGCTGGACACCTCCAGATAGAGGGGGCCTCTGTTTAAAGGCTTGTGTGTGTTAGGCTCAGTGGAGGCCAGTTGTGGTGGTTGCCATGGTAACTGCCTGAGTGGCCATACTGGGAATGGAGTGCTCAGGTGCATCTGGATGTGGCTAACATCCCAAACCCTTTCAGTATCCAGACATATTTTCAACCTGCTTTTCTTCTCTGGTCACTCCCAACCTGCCTCCATCTACTATGGGGAGAGAAGAGGTTCTGATTCCTGCCATCAGAGGGCCTGGGGCATGGTGGGGTTGTTAGTGGTTGTTGGGGAAGAGCAATTGGAGGAGCAGTGAGAGGGTATCAATGACATTGTTCCATGATGCCAAGAGGAAGTTGTCTTGAGAAGCTGGAGAGGAGGACAATACTTCCTGATGGGGATGGGGCAAGGGCAAAATCTGAGGGCATGCCTGCTCCTGTTACAAGACTGCTGACAGTAGGAATGGGTTATATACTGTTGTGTAAGGTAGCTCTAAAAACTAGGCCCCTAGCCGGGCACGGTGGCTCATGCCTGTAACTTTGGAGGCCGAGGAGGGCGGATCATTTGAGGTCAGGAGTTCAAGAACAGCCTGGCCAACATGGTGAAACCCTGTCTCTACCAAAAATACAAAAATTATCCAGGCATGGTGGCGCATGCCTGTAATACCAGCTACTCAGGAGGATGAGACAGGAGAATCACTTGAACCAGAGTGATTCAGTTGAATCACTTCAGAGGCTGTAGTGAGTTGAGATGATGCCGTCGCACTTCAGCCTGGGCAACAGAGCAAGACTCCATCTCAATAATAATAATAATAATAATAATAATAAATAAAGACTAGGCCCCTAATTACTATGGTTACCAGGCAGGTAAGCAGTTGGCCCAGGCGGCACTTTGACAGACCAGGTGTGCTCATCCTGGAAACAGGGTTCTGGGCATCAATTCATACAGTGAATTGTCAGATTAGGAGAATGAGAAAAGCAGATTTGGGTGGGGGTTAGAGGTGAGGTCAAAAGTTAACAGGAGGTCAGGAACTTTGGGCTAAGCCTGGCTCTGATGACCTGGCATTGTTTTCTGAGGGCTCTTACTGCCTAGAAGCCCCTTGGAAGTGGCCATTCTACTCACTTTCACTCCGCTATCTCCTCTCCTCTTCATCCCCCTTAGGACCTTTCAGTGTTACCTCCCTTCACAGCTGATCCAGGAGATCTGACCTTTCCCCAGTCTTTTCTTCCTGCCCTTGGGTAGCGGGCAGGGCATGGACAACTGACTTCAGGGAGGCAGGTCCAGCAGCAGCAGCAGGCAGGACCTTGCCTTCTCCAAGGCTTCAAGGTCTCTGACTTTGGATGAGAGGAGGAACCCCCATCAGTTGGGGCTTGGCTATGATGGCAGCGGGTTCCTGACAGTCTTGTTCAGTCTCAGAGAGAGCATCTTCTGTAAGATTCGGGAGCATGGAGATGAGACAAGAGAGCAGCAAGGACAGGCAGGGCAAAGTTCAAAGAAGGCCCAGCACTCACCACCCCAGCCCCAAACCCATCACATTCAGCGATAAGCATGCCGTTGCCCTGCATGTTGTGAGCAGGGTGTGCTTCTGTTGTCCAGTCTTTCCAGTGCATCATTTAGCTCCCTGAGAAGAGGGAGAGCCTGGGGCCAAGATGGAATTCTGAAGCATTTCCTGTGGCCCCAGTGACCCCCCTGACTCTTCTTCAGCCAGAGGCCTCCCCTGCCAAGTATGTACCCTCCCACTCTCTTCTGACCCTAAACCCCTTCCCATTTTCTCTCCCCAACCCCCAGAGCCTTCTTGTCTAGGCTCGCCTGTCTCAGAAGCTTGGCAGCCTATGGAGGGGTAGGCAGAGGCACAAAGGAATGGGTGTTCTTCTCCCCAGTCCTCCCCCTCCCCTGGGCTCCAGGAGCTGAGGGTTTCCTTGTCTCATCTCTGGAGCAAGGCACCAAGCCCAGCCCTTCCTGGCCCCACTCCGGACATTCTTGGGAGTGCGTTTCCCTGGAAACTGGGTGGCTCGAGGGTGCATGTGCTATCTCTGTGTGTCTGTGTAACTGGAGTGTGTTTATGTATCTCCGGATGTATTTGTGACTCTAGGCTTATGAATCTCTGTGTTTGTGTCTTTCCTTGTGTTTATGGATCAGCGTGTTCAAGTGGGCGGCAGGGGTGAACTCAGGACTGATGGTACCAAAATGTCTGTGTGTATACTCCTGTGTGTATATGAGACCTCACTGGTCCTATGCCTACCTGTGGGCATATATACAAGAGGATCATTTTCCCTGCTTTGTTCCCCTAATCTGGCCTTGTAGAGGGGACCCTCTGTGAAAAACAAGGGCTACCCTGGGAATAACAAGGAGCCTGCTTTGGCCTTAGATGCATCATTCTGGGCACTGTGCCCAGCCATAGGCAACTTGGATAGGCACACTTCATGACAAGCAGAGATGGCAGTGACAGGCTCTTCCAGCAGGAATATGCCTGGGCCAGGGGAAGGGGGAGAGAGGCAGAAAACAGATGCCAACCTTTAGCACAGAGCTATGAACATAGGAACATGAAGTGAGGGAGCCGAGAAGGTCCTGATTCCATCCCTGTACCGGGGCATCTTGGCACCTCCCACGCTGCCCTCTTCTCTACAGAGCAAGGGGTGGAGCTGGGAATAGGACCAAGGGAATGAGGAGGAATCTCAATCTGGGTCTAGGCTGCCCCACCCTGGGACCACAGCACCAGACCACATGAAAGATCTGGGAGGGAACCAAACAGGGGAGGACCCAGAAAGCCACCAGCTCAGGGCCCCGGCTGTCTAGACAGTAGGTCCCCATCCACTCCTAGCATTTCCTCCGAGCCCTGGTCTCCAGTCTCCTTCATTCCCTAAGCTGTAGGGGCTTGTGTGAGGGCCAGCAGAGGAGTGTGGCTGGGGAGCCAGGATTCCCGCGTTATCCAGCTGCCTCTCTGGGATCCAGGACATTGAGCCACTTTTTTTCCCACCCAGTTATTCCATCTGTAAATTGGGAGTGGAACCTTCAAACTTTTTCTGTTATGAGACTGATAACGATCTTGACTAATAAAGCTCAAAGAAGGAGGGCAGAGCGAAGGCTCTCAGCTTCTCACTTCTTTGTGTCTGCCTCCTGCCCTATTTCTCATTGGCGGGCATCCTCTGTGTCTGCCTAGGTCTATCCAGCTGGCCATCACAGTTTCCAGACTGATGAATCATTCTTCCTGAAGAGATTTTTTTTTTTAAAGCTTCCCCTCATTTTGCATTTGACCCTATATGGTTCTTCCTTTTCCCTCAGAAAGGAGTAAGAGGTTGGGCGCAGTGGCTCACGCCTGTAATCCCAGCACTTTGGGAGGCTGAGGTGGGCAGATCACGAGCTCAAGAGATCGAGACCATCCTGGCCAACATGGTGAAACTCCGTCTCTACTAAAAAATACAAAAATTAGCTGGGCATGGTGGCATGCGCCTGTAGTCCCAGCTACTTGGGAGGCTGAGGCAGGAGAATTGCTTGAATCCAGGAGGCGGAAATTGCAGTGAGCCGAGATTGCACCACTGCACTTCAGCCTGGTACCTGGCGACAGAGCAAGACTCTGTCTCAAAACAACAACAACAACAACAAAAATTAGCTGGGCGTGGTGGCAGTTGCCTGTAGTCCCAGCTACTCAGGAGGCTACACAGGAGAATTGCTTGGACCCAGGAGGTGGAAGTTACAGTGAGCCAAGATCACGCCACTGCACTCTAGACTGGGTGATGGAGCAAGACTCCATCTCAGAAAAAAAATAAAAAGAAGGGAATCGGGAATAAGATGCATGTGCACAGGTGAGCATGTGCATGTGCATACATATAGTTGGCGGCGTGGGTGAGTAGGCTAGTGGTCTGTTCAGCAAGAATGGAAAACTTGCCTGATTATTCATCTAAGAAGTTGATTTTATTTCAGTTTCTCCAGGAACTGAGTGAAAGGAAAGCTATGCCTGGGTGAGTGTGTAACTAAAAGGAGTGTCTGGGGGTGTGCATGAGAATAAAGGTGTGTGAGAGACAGAGAGTGTGTTTAATGAGGATGTCTGTGTGACTCAAAGCATGTAGAGCTGAGGTAGTGTCAGTGTGATTGAGCAAGTGTTGGTGTGTATCTGAGAGACACCGTGTCAGGCTGTGTGAGCTGCTGAGTGCATACAGTGTGTCCCATAAGGCTCTGGTGTGCAGAGGCCAGGTCCCTGGAACAAGAGGAACTCTCTAGGGGACCTGGCTGAATGGTAGGTATTAATACTTGCCTGGGCTGGGCGCGGTGGCTCATGCCTGTAATCCCAGCACTTTGGGAGGCTGAGGTGGGCGGATCACCTGAGGTCAGGAGTTCAAGACCAGCCTGAACAACATGGAGAAACCTCTTCTCTACTGAAAATACAAAATTAGCTAGGCATGGTGGCACATGCCTGTAGTCCCAGCTACTCGGGAGGCTGAGGCAAGAGAATCGCTTGCACCCGGGAGGTGGAGGTTGCAGTGAGCCAAGATCGCGCCATTGCACTCCAGCCTGGGCAACAAGAGTGAAACTTCGTCTCAAAAAACAAAAAACAAAAAACTTAGTTCTGACTCAGAATCTCAGCCTGACCCTGGGGGCTCCAGATACCTGTTTCCGAAGTAGGGTGGGTACCTTATTGGGGTCCGAGGCCTCTTTGCTAGGTCTAGCACAACTGGAGGTTGTGGCTGGGGCACGGGCTGGCTTCCAGGGGCTCAGGAAGTGGGGTGGCTGGAAAGGGCAGGGCCTTGGTCCACTCTGGGTCATGGGTTAAGCTATGGGGAGTGGGGACAGAAGAGGAGGTGTTTAGGGTGGAGACCAGAGCTGGGCTGAGTGCTTCCCTTGTACAGAGAACTGCCTTGGCCTGAACTCCCAGCCCAGGGTGACCTTGTTACAGTGGCAGCTTGAGGGCCAGAGCAGGACCTAGTGACCTAGCAGGATCCTGCAGAGCCCCTGCTCTTTTCTTCTCCCTCTCTCCCTCAGATATGGATCCATGGAATGTCAGAGCTGACATTCCGTAGATTAGGAAGCCAGATTAGACCAGAGGGTGTGACTGGCCCAAGGTGATACAGCAGGCCAGCCCGGCTGCCACTTACCTCTTACTACAGGGGGCTGGGAATGAGACCCTGTCCTTTGCTTGGCCTCACTCCTGCCTCCTGGCTCTTCACTCTCTGGCCTCTGTATTTACCTCTCACGTTTCCTTCACTCAGTCACCTCCCGTGAACCTTTCCTTCGCGCCCCACTTTTCTTCCTGCCCCCTGTGCAGGATCCCCAGCCGGCTCCGTTTCTGCATCCTCCCGCCCCGCCCTCTCCATCCAGCTCCCCACTCGTCTCCTCCATCACTTCCTCTTCCCCTCCTCCTCTCCTTTGTCCCTCCCTCCCTGGCTCCCTTCCCCCGCCGCTGGTGGCCGGCCCGCCCCTCCCTGGGCATTGGCGGCTGCTCGCTGCCTCGCTGCTCGCTCCGAGCCTGGAGCCGGCGGCTCGGGAGGTCGGCCCGCCCCCTCAAAGGCCCCGGGCGGGCCGGGCACCTGGAGGGCCTGAGCTATCGGGGGCGAGCGGTCCGGAGGTCCGGGTTCGGCGGTGAGTCCTCAGCCCCAGGCCAGCCGCAGCCCCCAAGCAGCCAAGCTTGGAGAAGCTCCGGCTGGGAGGGGCGTCTTGAGGAGGGTGGGCGGGAGGAGGGGCATGGGGTCCCCAGACCCTCTTTGGGAGCTTGAGGCGGTGAGACTCGATTGTGTGTATTCCCTGAACGTTTCTAAATGGGGATTCTGGGCTTGGGGGCACTTCTCAGCCGGGTAGACCTTATCTTCCCCAGCTTTCCGACAGTCCCCTCCTTGGGACCCCCCTCCCTCAGATGGGGTTAAAGGGTCCTGGTTACAATGAGGGAGTCTACCTTATGGCCAAGGAGGATCTCTGATAGGAAGAACCAAGGCCCTTCCTCCCATATTCCCTTCACTCGGTCTCTCTTTGGCCAATCCATTCTATGTGTGTGACCAGGAGGGCAGTGACAGTAGCTCTGAGAGTGTGAGCATGTACGCCCATGAGTCTGTTGTTACTATGAGTGTGTATGAGTGTGAGCCTGTTTGTGTTGCTGTTTCTCCTCTGCATCTCTGAGAGACAGGATTCACCCTCTTCTTCGCCTAATTTTTCCCTCCAGATGTGCAGCTCCTCCACCCACCTGCACACAGCTGGGCCCTGATCCCCTCTGGGCATGGGGGACACTGACCATGACTTTGGCAAGATGGGCAGGGGTTCCTGGGCTCCCTGAAAGGGCTGGCCTTTGGGGGCATGGGGTGGGAGTGGGCAGAGAGGAGGCTTCATCCCAGAAACAGGCTGGCCAGACCCCTAGGGGCTGTAGGGGCTAGTACTGGGGCAATGGCTGAGGCCCCTGCATGCAAATAGAAAGTTAATTTGGGCAGGAGCTGGGCTGCTCTCAGTCCTCCTGTCCTCCTGCCGCTCTATTAATACGGATCCAGCTCTGCTGCCTGGCATCACTATTTATAGCCCAAAGGCAGCAAGGCCACACCCCCTTATGTGGGGGAAGGTGAAGGGCTGAGGAAGGGGCAGAAAACACACCGCTATAGGGGCCCGAGTGGAGGGCCCATAGATGCCTACATCCTACTTGGGTGGACCTGGAATCCACCCAGACTCCCCACCTCCTTCCCAGCCAGGACTGTGTGGTCAAGCTCCTGATCCCTACCACCCACGACCCTGGGTTGAGTGGGTCTGTCTAGACTCTGTGAACTCATCACTAATAAGCTTGTTAAATGACTAAAAGGGGGGGAGGGGCTTGACAGGGCTCTTTCTGAAATAGCGGTGGTTGTAATTAGGTGGACAGTGTGGTTGGCTATTATTTATTCCAGTTATGAATACTCTGGGATCCTCTTCTCTGATTGGTGATTTGACAGGGAAGGCTCCCCCTCTCTCCTTTAGAATTGTTGGTGTCTGGCTGCCTGGGAGGGCCATTGTGTATGCCAGGATAGTGAGTGGCTTTATCCACTATGGTTATCTCCATAGGCTTCTCAGCCTAATAAACCCCCAACCTGAGCAGTGCCCAGGATCCCAGGAACAGGCTCCCGAGCTTCTCAGTAAGGGACCTGCCAGGGTACCCACGTGGCCTGGGATGCCCCTTGCCCTTGTGGCCTGCCTGAGCTAAACTGTCTCAGCGTCCAGGAATGTAGACTTCTCTGCCAGTCTTAGCTCAAACTGGCGTGAAGCTTGGGGTGCCAAGTGGCACCAGATTGGGTAGACAGGAGGCTGAGGCTAGGGGCCAGGGGTGTGGACAAATTGGAAGGGTTGGTGGTAAAAAGCAACAGGGCTCTGGCTTCTCCAAACATAGCATCTTCTGCAGGAGCCCTTGAGCACCTGGTGTGGCTAGGAGGTGGAGTTCTGCCAGCTACACTTAGGTGCTTGTGGGCATACCTGCCACTGTACACACTCCTGATACCCCTGGCTATATTTTCCAGCTCCCACATGCCCTCCCCCTCCATGTACTCACACTTTCTGGGCAGGACTGGGCTTGCATCTACTGCCTGGGAATGTGTTTGGCTGAGGCTGGGCCCAGTGGCCTAGTCTTGGCTGATGCCAGGGGAGACTAAGGAGCATGCAGAGGGTGCTTAGTCAGAAAGAAAGGTGGTGGTCGCTCCCTAGACTCACAGAGCACAGCTCTCCTAAGGCCATAAAATAATAAAGAGTGGGAGCAAATTCAGGACCCACCCTAGATCATCTGACTGATCCATGGTTTTTTCACTGGTTCCCTATCTCAGAGCTTGTTTTGTGTGTGTGACCCTGGAAGTTGTTGCCTCTCAGACTGACTCTTCTAGCCAAGGGGCAGATAGATGGATCATGGATACAGATTGGTGTTGGGGGACAGGGGTGTCTGTGTTCTCTGAACATATGTATACGTATTTTTTGAGATGGAGTCTCACTGCCCAGGCTGGAGTGCAGTGGTGAGATCTTGGTTCACTACAGCCTCTGCCTCCCAGGTTTAAGTGATTCTCCTGCTTCAGCCAACTGAGTAGCTGGAACTACAGGCCCATGCCACCACACCTGCTAAACTTTGTATTTTTAGTAGAGATGGGCCAGGCTGGTCTCGAACTCCTGACCTCAGGTGATCCGCCCACCTCAGCCTCCCAAAGTGCTGGGATTACAGGCATGAGCCACCACGCCCTGCTACTCTGAACAAATTTTAACAGAGTACTTTCACATCCGCTGTCTATTAACCATGCAAGATCAGTGGTATTGTCCCCATTTTTCTTATTAGAGAACTAGACTCAGAAGTGAAGTGACTTCACCTAGAGATCTCACAGCTAGTAAGAAGAAGAGTTAGACAAAGACTCAGATCTTGGGACTTTTTCCATTCTGTCTTGTGCTGCAGAGCCCTGGAGGTGCCTGTCTCAAGCACAGGCAGGATCAGGTGTGGACTGTGTGGCCTCTGAGAGCAGGTGGGGATGAGTCTTCAGAGCTAAGGTGAACTTGCTAGTGCTGTGAGGTGGGATAGCTTCAGCCCTGCCTGCCCTTCCAAGTGTTTGCTTTTGCTGCAGGCTGCATGTTGTGCCTGGGTCAGTCCACCTTCCTTCGCTTTAACCACCCAGCTGAAGCCAAGTGGATGAAGAGCATGATTCCAGCAGGGGGCCGAGCCCCTGGGCCCCCCTACAGCCCTGTTCCTGGTAAGTACCTAGGGGGACAGGGGGTTGGGTTGGTAGTGTTTCTTTAGCAGTCCTCCTCCTTGCTCACTCTAGCCACACTTGGAGTGTTAGAGCAAGACAATACCTAAGGTCTGGGCTCACTGCCACCTGCCATGGGCTGGTGGAGAATGCCAGGCAGTGGGGCCACTAGGAGCTAACCAAGGCAGTCAGTGCTGCTGCTAAAATTGGGAAATCATGTGCCTTGAGGGATGGCGGGCTCTGCCAGCTTGTACCCCACTGTCCTGGAGGATGCCATTCAGTGTCTGGAACTCTGGCCCACTTGTGTCGCCACAGGGAGCCTCACCCTCTAGGGTATCCTGAGGGGCAGAAGGAAGCATTAGGTCGAACTCCCTGTAAGCTCTAGTGGGGATCATGTCCTTGGGCCTCGCCCAACCCGTGGTCCTTGCCATGCCCACTGATGACTCAGTGGAGCAGCTGTATTTTGTGTGTGAATTATTGATCCCCAGAAGAGAATTGGTGATTGTTCTGGGGAACCAACACAGGCCCCCTCAGCCCAGCTGCGCAGGGGGTGGGGTGCAGACCAGAAGGCTATTATTGGGTCTATCATCTCAGACTTTGCACTGGCATTTAGATAGCTATGGGATGACAGGTGCTGGGGTAGATAGACACAGATGTCAGGTACACCTAGTAGGGTGGTATCAGCAGCCTAAGTGTATATAGCCTGGGGACCTGAAGAAAGGTGAGTGGTCACTGGGGTCACCAGTATCCATGGCAACCCCTCTGACTGTATCCCACACAGTCCCCATAATTTTGGACCCAAATTCAGTCTTGCAGAAGCTTTCCCTTCTCTTCTCCCCGCCCTCGATCTTTTCCAGTCCCCTGGGGGCTCAGAAGCCTGGGTTCCCAGTCTACTCTTTAGTTAATTTTACCCTGCCCCCACCCCAGCCTTGTCATGCTGCTCCCTTAGCTGTTTGGGGTAGTGGTTCCAGGGACTCCTGTGTGGTTGACTAGGGCTGGGGCTGGTGTGGCTTAATGGGATAATTGAAGGCACTGAGCTCCACCTTCTTGCTGGCAGCCTGGCTTCCAGGAACCAGCCATTAGCACCAGCTCCCTCCCCTACCTCTGATTGGACAAAGTGGTGCAGCATACACCCTTCGCCCAGCCCTGGAGGCTTTTTTTTTTTTTTTTAAAACCACTGGGCCTCTGGTTCCTATGTTAGAAGGCCTTGATTCCTATTAGACTAGGAGGCCCTGGAACTTCTGGCCAGTTCTACAGCAGGCACCCATCTTCTTTGTGTAATGTCCACCTGCCTGCCCTGCCCTTTTTTATTTTCTTTTTTTTTGAGATGGAGTCTCACTCTGTCACCTAGGCTGGAGTGCAGTGGCCAGATTTTGGCTTACTGCAACCTCTGCCTCCTGGGTTCAAGTGATTCTCCTGCCTCAGCCTCCTGAGTAGCTGGGATTACAGCCTGCCACCACACCCAGGTAATTTTTTATTTTTGGTGGAAACAGTGTTTCACCATGTTGGCCAGGCTGGTCTTGAACTCCTGACCACAGGTGATCTATCTGCTTTGGCCTCCCAAAGTGCTGGGATTACAGGCTTGAGCCACCACACCCAGCCGTTTTTTTTTTTTTTTTTTTTTTTTTTAAAATAAGTTTCTTTTGCAACCAGGCAAGAGTGTGTAATGTGATCTCAGCTCACTGCAACCTCCTGGGTTCAACTCAGCTACTGAGCCTCCTGAGTAGCTGGGATTACAGACATGTGCCACACTGACTGCTATGCAACCTTAGCCACATACCCAGCTAATTTTTTGTTTTTAGTAGAGATGGGGTTTCACCATGTTGGCCAGGCTGGTCTTGAACTCCTGTCCTCAAGTGATCTGCCTGCCTTGGCCTCTCAAAGTGTTGGGATTACAGGCGTGAGCCACTGCACCTGGCCTACCTGCCCTTCTTGAGGAGAGATATAGGATGTTGGGGAAACCAAGGCAGGGAGGAATCTAGCCTTGGGGTGAATTGACAACGATAGGCTTAGAAGTTCCTGGCATTGTTGTTAACTGGCCATAGGCAGGAAGGCCCTGCCGATTCCCTTTCTTTACAGAAGGAGAAACTGAGGACAAGTGACGTGGCTAAGGTTGCATAGCGGTCAGTGGCAGAGCTAGCTGGTGCCAGAACCCAGATCTCCTGGCTTCTTCTCCAGAGCCTTTTTAGCCTCACTCTGCTAGGAGGAGGTGGGCTAGTGCCCTGGCTCTTATGCATATGCAGCTCCCCAAAGTCAAAGACCATTGTATTTCCCTCCAGCAGAGTCAGAAAGTCTGGTGAATGGGAACCATACCCCACAGCCTGCAACACGGGGACCCTCAGCCTGTGCCAGCCACAGTTCCCTGGTGAGCTCTATTGAGAAGGACCTGCAAGAGATCATGGACTCACTGGTGCTAGAGGAGCCTGGAGCTGCTGGCAAGAAGCCTGCCGCAACCTCTCCACTGTCGCCGATGGCTAATGGTGGGCGCTACCTGCTGTCACCCCCAACCAGTCCCGGTGCCATGTCTGTGGGCTCCAGCTATGAGAACACCTCTCCAGCCTTCTCTCCACTCTCCTCACCAGCCAGCAGTGGAAGCTGTGCCAGTCACTCACCTAGTGCGCAAGAGCCAGGACCTTCAGTGCCCCCACTGGTGCCTGCCCGTTCCTCCAGTTACCATCTGGCCCTGCAGCCCCCACAGTCCCGCCCAAGTGGTGCTTGCTCCGAGAGTCCTCGGCTGAGCAGGAAAGCAGGCCATGAGAGGCCTCCCAGCCCTGGCCTCCGGGGTCTGCTGACAGACAGCCCTGCTGCTACTGTCTTGGCGGAGGCCCGGAGAGCCACTGAGAGCCCCCGGCTGGGTGGGCAGCTGCCTGTGGTGGCCATCAGCCTGAGTGAATACCCAGCTTCTGGTGCTCGCAGTCAACCCACCAGCATTCCTGGCAGCCTCAAGTTCCAGCCACCAGTCCCTGCTCCCCGAAACAAGATTGGCACACTCCAGGACCGCCCTCCTAGCCCTTTCCGTGAGCCTCCAGGCAGTGAGCGGGTGCTAACAACCAGCCCCTCACGCCAACTGGTGGGCCGAGCATTTTCAGATGGGTTAGCCACCCGTACCCTGCAGCCTCCTGAGAGTCCCCGCCTGAGCCGGCGGGGCCTGGACAGTATGCGAGAACTGCCCCCCTTAAGCCCATCTCTGTCCCGACGAGCTCTCTCCCCACTGCCCACCCGGACCACCCCAGATGCCAAGCTAAGCAGGGAAGTAGCAGAGAGTCCTCGGCCCCGGCGCTGGGGAGCCCATGGGGCTTCACCAGAGGACTTCTCCCTGACGCTGGGGGCACGGGGCCGTAGGACACGGAGCCCCTCACCCACACTGGGTGAGTCTCTGGCACCCCGAAAGGGCAGCTTCAGTGGCAGGCTGAGCCCAGCCTACAGTCTGGGCTCTCTTACTGGGGCATCACCCTGCCAGAGTCCCTGTGTCCAAAGGAAGCTCTCCAGTGGGGACTTGCGGGTGCCTGTCACAAGGGAGCGGAAAAATAGCATCACAGAGATCAGTGACAATGAGGACGACCTCCTGGAGTACCACCGGCGACAGCGCCAAGAACGGCTCCGGGAGCAGGAGATGGAGAGGCTGGTGAGCAGGTGCCAGGGAGGCTGCCACTGTCTATGGCAGGGTCTCTGCCAGGGCTTGAGCAGGCCAGCTAGCAGAGTGAGAGGGGCCCTCAAACAGGGCTTGGGTTTCTCAAGGTTCCCCACCTTCAGGATACACTTTAGTGATCAATATCTTACAGTTCTGGTGCCCCGAAGAAGAAGTTTCTTTGAAATCTCTAATGCTTTATTTTAAATTCTTGCTAATTTTGTGTTTATTCAACATAGCATTTGTTTTAATGTATAAATTAAATTTTACATTGTTTACTTGAGTACAGTGAAGCTCTAGGAAAACATACCTATGGAGTTTTCCTAGGTATGCTTTGGCATACCTAGGAAATTGTATGGCAGGCACAGCCTCCTCCAACTCCTCCATATGATAAGTCCTTGCACCTCCCAGTTTGAGAAGCGGGTGATGATGATGAGTAGGCTGAAGCTCAGAGAAGGGAATGGATTTGTCCAAGGTCACACAGCAAGTTCTGGCAGAGCTGGAATTGGAACCCAGGTCCCAGGTCTTCTGTCTATCTGACTCTTTCTGAGACTTGTTCTTTTTTTTTTTTTTTTTTTTTGGGACAGAGTCTCACTCTGTTGGCCAGGCTGGAGTGCAGTGGTGCAATCTTGGCTCACTGCAACCTCCACCTCCTGGGTTCAAGCGATTCTCCTGCCTCAGCCTCTCAAGTAGCTGAGACTACAGGCACATGCCACCATGCCTGGCTAAT
Source organism: Cacajao melanocephalus (assembly GCA_963573385.1). Classification (NCBI taxonomy): domain Eukaryota; kingdom Metazoa; phylum Chordata; class Mammalia; order Primates; family Pitheciidae; genus Cacajao; species Cacajao melanocephalus. The sequence goes on along the minus strand of CAUYLG010008425.1, from coordinate 28,527 downwards.
TTCTTCTATTTTTAGTAGAGACAGGGTTTCACCTTGTTAGCCAGGATGGTCTCAATCTCCTGACCTCGTGATCCGCCCGCCTTGGCCTCCTAAAGTGCTGGGATTACAGGTGTGAGCTACTGCGCCCGGCTGAGACTTGTTCTTTAGAAAAGCCCCTTGTCCTTCTTTTTTGCTTCTCTTTGGCCTCTCCTTGGGCACTCTACAAGTGTCCAGAAGTGGGCAGGTGATTGGGAGCTTTTTGCCCTGGCCCAGGCAGTATCATCTGGGAGTGTGGGTGGCAGGGAAGAGGGACAGAAAAGGGTAGATAACTATAGCCTGACCATTAGCTGGCCTGTGTCATTATGACTGTGTGTCCGTGTGCATGCATGTGGGTGCGTGCAGGGGCCGGGTGTGGCTCTGGGCAGCTGTCCTGGAGATGGCATCTGAGCTGGGTGAGGGCCGGGATTCCCCAAATAGCTCAGGGAGCTTACGGGGCTCTGGCTGGTGTGTACACGCTCAAGCCCATGTACAGCAGAATGGATTCTGCTCTCTATCCCTTGCAAGCAGAACAGGGTTCCTTGGGAGGTGGGCAGGAAACCTGGGATTGGTTTGAGGAGGAGAACCAGAACTGATGAGAACCAGAACTGAAGTGTCTGAAGATGCTTTTGGAAGACATTGGGACAGTTTTGGATGAGGGTATAGGATTGTGTGTTTGGCTGGTTGGGGGCGAGATGAGGTGGGATCCCGTCTTTTCCTTTGCTGCATTTTCTCTTCACTGTTTTTGCATTGGTCTAGACGAGAATGCATTACCATTCTAAGCTGGGGTCTCATCCTGGAGAGGGGGCAGTAAGCCTGGCACATGCAGAGTGGCAGGCACAGCCTCCCCCAATTCCATCAGTCTCCCCACCCCCATTCTCACACATAAGCACATACCTTACCACCAGTCCTGACCTGCCCCACCTGCCACTTTAAGTCTTGAAGGCTACCCGCCCTGCCCCTCCCACCTCAACCAGGCTGCTTATCTGGGCCCTGGGGCGGGGGCGGAGGCACTGGCCGAGCCTCCTGGGTGCTGAGGCTCTGTTCCTGGTTTTTTTTTTTGCCATGGAACTGGGCAAGCAACAGGAGGGAAGCTGGGTAAGTGTATGAGAACACCTCTCCAGCCTTCTCTCCACTTCCTGTGGTTTGGGTTCATGGCCAAAATTGTAAGTGGTGAGAGACACTTGAGGAGGTCAAGGGACCCTAGAGAGCCATGGGAGTCTCACAAGCCGGTCTTCAGGCATACAGGTAGGCCTGCAGAAGAGGGCAATGAAGACCAGGAATGTGATTGTATCATTCCTTCTTTACCTCCTAGGCCCCTGAGAGGTGACTGTATCTGGGTGGGTGTGTATGTGGAGGGGGGTGGATTAAGTGGTAGGGCCCCAGGAGTACTCACTCATGGGCCCAGGCATTTAAGGACTGGCAGTAACCCATCCTGCTGATAAACAGCCAAGGGCTGCCTGAGTGTAACTTGGAGCTGAGGTGGGGACAAAGAGGGTCGTGTCCTTGGTCCGCCTCTTCTCCATGTGGGTCTGTGGCTGGGTGTCAGGTCCCTGTGGGCTCGTGGGTCTGTTTTCCAGCCCCGTCTGTCTGCATAGGTGCCCACCTGTCTGTGTGCTACACTGTGTTTATCTGTGAGTGTACATCAGTGTGCATTTGTGCATGTCAGGGCTGGTGTCTTTGTACCTACCTGTTAATGCAGGGCCAGTGCACATGTTGTATCCTTGTGTGCCTGTGCATCAGTGCTGGTGTGTCAGTGTGTCCTTCTGTCTGTAGATCAGTGTGTACCTGTGTCAGCACGAGCATCTGAGTTTATCTGTGTCTCATTGTGGTCTGTAGTCTGCTTAAAAGTGCATTTCCGTATGTGTTTGGTGTGTTCCTATGTGTCCATGAGGAAGCCCTGTCCTGGGGTAGATTGAAAAAAGAAAGGAACAGGAAGACGGAAGGGGCTGGCCCAGAAGTGGGCAGGAAGAACCAGGCTGTTGTGCTACCTGCCCACGTGGCACAACAGCCTGGTTCTTCCTGCCCACTTCTGGGGCACCCTGTTTCCCTCTGCCTCTCCCGGCTCTTGGGGTCGGGCCTCCCCTGACTTGACGCTGGTGCCCTAGCCCCCAGTAACCCCGCTCTCCCTCCTGACAGGACACTGAACCTGGCTCTGTCCCCACCAGGGCTCAGCCTCCTCCCCTTCATGTTGTGCTCTGTCTATCCTCCCCAGGAACGCCAGCGCCTGGAGACCATCCTGAACTTGTGTGCCGAATACACCCGGGTTGATGGGGGACCCGAGGCTGGGGAGCTTCCCAGCATTGGGGAGGCCACCGCAGCACTGGCACTGGCAGGCCGAAGGCCCTCACGAGGTCTTGCAGGAGCCTCTGGGCGGAGCAGCGAGGAGCCTGGAGTTGCCACCCAACGCCTGTGGGAGAGTATGGAGCGCTCAGATGAGGAAAATCTCAAGGAGGAGTGCAGCAGCACTGAGAGCACCCAGCAGGAGGTGAGATGGAGGGGTGGGCAGGACAAAGAGGCTGAAGTTGGACCTGCTTGGGGCAGAGGAGGCTGGGATAGTGAATACCGAGGTCCAGAGAGGGGAAGGATCAAATTTGGGAAGAGATCAGAGAGCAGAGGTGCAGAAATGAGACAAGGAAGAGAACAGAGGTGTTGATGAGTTTTCCAAGCTATAAATATGCTTTATGACCTGCCTTTCCTTGGGGCTCCACCCAGGCCTGGCACTCAGTGGTAAATCTTTATTCTCTTCAGTGGAGCCGTTATTGCTCTCCTTAAAGGGAGGGGTAGCCTCCTGTCTCAGTCCAGCTATTCCTCAGCAAGTGACTGGAGGAATAGGTGATCCATTCTCTTAGTCTGATCCTAAAAGGCTCTAGGCTTCTAGGCTTCCTCAGTTGATGGCTTCCCTCCCCTCCAGCACGAAGATGCACCTAGTACCAAGCTCCAGGGAGAGGTGCTAGCCCTGGAAGAAGAGCGGGCTCAGGTGCTGGGGCGCGTGGAGCAGCTCAAGGTCCGTGTGAAGGAGCTAGAGCAGCAGCTGCAGGAGTCAGCCCGAGAGGTGAGCCATGAAGGCCCTAGCTGGACTCTTCCCTAGGCCAACTGAAGGCCCCAGAGAGGGGCCATAGTCAGCTGCTTTGACGGGGACCCTGGTGTCTGCCCCTAGGCTGAAATGGAGCGGGCACTGCTGCAGGGAGAGAGGGAGGCAGAGCGTTCACTGCTGCAGAAGGAGCAGAAGGCAGTGGACCAGCTGCAGGAGAAGCTGGTGGCCTTGGAGACAGGCATCCAGAAGGAGAGGGACAAGGTAACCCACACCTGGCCCTGCTTAGTGCTGGGTACCAGTGGCCTGGGAGAAAAGGAGAAATGTCTTCTCTGGGGCCCTGTACCCGTCACCTCATCAACAATTCTGCAGTACAAGTGGTCTCTGTGGCCTTTCAGGAACAGGGTCCTCCTCTGTGGAAGGTCCCAGCTTGGAGGGTACTGCCAGGGGCTGGGCTGGTGTCTGGGGTCTCCTCTGTCTGGGTCTGTGTGCTACCTCTGGGTGCCTGGGTGCCTGCCATCCCTGGCCCTTTGTGGCCCTTCTAGGAAGTGCCAAAGCCCCTTCTTGGGCAGTGAGCGCAGCCCAAGGGACTGACATTGGGGAGTGATTCAGGTTTGGGTCCCACTGTCTGGAGAACATTTCCCTCCAAGCATGCCACAAGTGCTTAACGTTGTGATCTTTGGGAGATGGCCCTTGGGCCTCTGCTTCCCTGAGCCTTCAGAATCTGCAGCCTCCCATCGCAGGTGATCCTAGCTCCTGCCCCTGCCCCTTTCAGATTTCGTGCCAGCCTGCAGGGGCCACTCCCAGATGCCCAACACCGTGCCAAAAGCTCTGAAGTGGAGAGGGGTCATCTATTTCTGGATTTGACAGTATTTTTCCAAGAATTTAATTTTCCTTCTGGATTTTTTGAGTTTCTTCCTCCTGCCCTCAATTTTGAGGATCTTAAAATTTCTTTGACCCTTTTTTTTTTTTTGGAGCTTTGGCTCTGGCCCCCAAAACCACACTCCCAAATTCTGTGCCAAATTAACTCCATGCTTGCCAACTAGTCCTACACTAACGCTCCCTCTAATCACTGTCCTGGGCTCTGCATGCCCCTAACTGCCAGTGCCACCCAGGCAGGGCTGAGCCATGCCTACTTTTGCACTAACTCAATGGGCGCCTCCGTGCCCTGGGCCTCTCCCCTCTAATGCTGCCTCCTTCTTTTCTTGCTGTGGGACCCCAGAGTTTTGATCAGAAAGATTTGGCAAGAATTAGCTCAACTTTACTCAAGGGGGCATTGGCAGAGGAGCATAAGGGTGGGGAAATGCTTGGCTGTGGAGCTGCTCTGCCTGAAGAGTTCTTTCCATTGGAAATGCCTGGGCTGCTGTCTTAGGCTACTGTCTAAGGACAGCATGAGATAACCCAAGGAAGCTTCGCGGCAGCTTCCCACACAGCAGAGCAGGCTGTTTTCCACCTATTCCCCTGCCTGCCCTCTGGAGCCAAGGAGTAAGGAGGCCCAGTTGTGGACAAGGCCTTGGAGAGCTTGAACAGGACCTCTCTGCCAACATAGTGGCCACTCTTCCTAGCCTTCCACTGGGGCTTCCCAAATTCAGATACCCATGAGAGGTTGGTAATGGGTAGCCCCTACTCTTTCCCCCACCCCTGAGCCGCCTATAACACAGGGTATTTTAAAGGCTGAGTCCAAGGATGGGGAAGCGCCTAGACCCCAGGAACTGGCCTGATCAGTCCTCCTCTCTGGGGATGGGTAGATGAGTGGGTAGAGGGGTGGGAGTGGCTGCGTTCAGCACAGGGCCTTACTCCCAAGGATAATCTCAACATTCCAGAAGGAACCTGCCTAACCTCATCTCCCACTGACCTGGAGTTTCTTGGAGGCCTGGACTTCGCTTTCTCTCTGGGGAAGAGAGAAGTTATTTGAGGTTGTGGTAGTGAAGGTGGTGCTGATGGTGGTAGTGATGGCCGTGGTGTGGACCGTTCACTCAGCTTCCCTCCCCTGCCCCCAGCCCATGGCTCCACTCTGGCTTTGGAATCAGTAATCACAGTTTCTCCTCTGCCTGTCCTTTGAGGGGTGACTCACCAAACCCTCCCCTCGTCCCCCTTCCCTCCCTCAGAGGTGTCATCTCACCCCAGACAGAATCGTCCACCCCCTCTGTACCCACTCCTGGGACTCTTATTTCCATGGCAACGGCCCGAACTAATTGCAACCCTCATCCCTGAAGTTCAGCCTGCAGGGCCAACACCCCACCCCCACCCTGGGCAGGAGGGGAGGGAGGCCAAGGGGGTTGGGCTGGGGTCCCCTCTGCCGCACTGCTTTAACATCCTCAGCTCCTGATTCACGATCAACCCTGGATTTAACCCTCACCATCACTACCCTTTTTCCCTGGGTTAAATTTTGGTCTCTGGGCTGTGGTAGAAGGGGAGAGATGAGAGCCGGAGGCTCTGATAGTGTGATGCAGAACCAGCCTTGACTGGTTTGGAGAAAACAGAGGGCCTTGTCTCAGGACCTACCCAACAATTTCAGTTCCAGGGACTCAGGAGACCAAAATCTGTGCCCTGCCCCCACACCTCTGCCTGTGTTACCCCATCCCCTGCACCTCCGAGTGCTGTGTTACCCTCAGCTCTTGGCCTCGGGCCCTCTCCCTCTTCACCTCTTTCCCTCGTCACTTTCCCTTTCTACTCTTTTCTTTCTCCTCTCCTGGTTATTCTCCTCTTTGCTTCCAGGCTTTTTTTCCTCCTCTCTCAATCCCCACTGCCGACCCCTTTCTGTCCCGCCCTGGCCGCCCTCCCGCGCTCCCCTCCCGCCGCTGCCGGGCCGGAGTTGAGGAGTGTGTGTTCTGTTTCTCCCCTGTGCCCCGCCCTCTCCCTCGCCCTCCCGCCGACCAGGAGAGGGCGGAGCTGGCCGCGGGACGGAGGCACCTGGAGGCCCGCCAGGCGCTCTACGCCGAGCTCCAGACGCAGCTCGATAACTGCCCCGAGTCAGTGCGGGAACAGTTACAGGAGCAGCTGAGAAGGGTCAGTTCCACCGCCCCCCCTCCCCTGGCCCCTGCGGGCCACGCCCCAGAAGGAAGAGAGGAGAGCGGTGGGACGGGACCGCCTGGCCCCTGGAGTACCTGCCGGACACCAGGGTCGGTGCTGTGGCTTGGAGGGAACCGGGAAGGCTGGGGGGATCAGCGCTCCAGGCCGTGATGCCCGCGAAAGGGCAAGGCCAAGTACAGCGGGAGTTGGGTGGAGGCAGGTTTCTTACCCAATTTCCCCGGGTCCAGCCCTATACAACGCATGCCCCTGTGGCCTGGCCTTCCAGGCCCAGAGTGGCATTGCAAGCACCACCCAACCCCCTTTGTCACTGTCGTTGAAGGAGGCAGAGGCCCTGGACACTGAGACAAAGCTCTTTGAGGACCTGGAGTTCCAGCAGTTGGAGCGGGAGAGCCGCGTGGAGGAGGAGCGCGAGCTGGCCGGCCAGGGGCTGCTCCGGAGCAAGGCTGAGCTGCTCCGCAGCATCGCCAAGAGGAAGGTGTGCCCCACCCCGTTCCCTGCTGCGTGCTGTTGGAGCTCAGTGACCTGGGTTTGAATCCCAATGACCTCACAAGAGTTAACTTCGCCTTTTGTGCCTGGGTTTCCTTGTATGTAAAGTGAGAATTAGAACAGGCTGTTGTGAGAATTTAACAAAATGTAAAGACAGAATAGGATCGGTGAAGGATAGCTGTTATTATTAAGCTCTGACTCCCCTTAGTCTTCCAGTGGAAAATGGATTCTGCTCCCATTCAGAGCTTGGGACTGGCCTGGCAGGAAGGTGAAAGATGAAGGAGGAGGAGGCTGGCCCCTGCGCTTGCAGAGCTCTTGTCTGGTAGAAGTGCTGGGACACACAGAAAGATTTGAGATCTGGATATTAGAGCCAGTTAGGGGCCCTAGATAGGGTGTTCATTTGGGTCCAGCCATGGCTCAGCCCTGCCTCGGCTGAGCTATAAAACAAGGGGATCGGGTATTGTGGCCTGGCTGGCTCTGACACGCTAAAGACTGTGATGGTCTGCTCCTGATAAGGCCAGACCACAGGTTGGTGGGGCAGGTGCTTGTGTGTGAGGGTGGGGAGTAAAGCTGGGAGGAGGTATGTGTTAGTAAGGGCTGGGACTGGAGAGGATGGCTCAAGCAGCTTCCATCCTTACGGATGAAGCTTGTGGCTGTGCACACGCAGGCATGCATGTACATTTTTCTGGCTAGAGTGAATGCAGGGGAAGTGAGGGTGGTGAGATTGGGGAGGGGTGTCTAAAATTGGCTTAGGGGATTTGCTGGCTAGTCTGGGTTTGGTGGTAAGTGGGGAGCTGCTGGACCTTCCTTGAGTCCAGGTTCCATGCTTCTCTTCCTGAGCTGCTCTGTCTTACAAATGCACTTTCTGGATATAAGGCTGACTGATGAAAGGCAGGAAGAAAGTTGACATACCTAAGCACATGGGTGTGTGTCAGGCACCCTGTTGGGAGCCTTCCTTAGATTAACTCATGCTGTCCTTAGGATGGTACCACAAGGCAAGTGCTGTTATCCCCATTTTATAGAAAAGGAAACTAAGAGTAGGAGAAGCTGCATATTTTGCCCAAAGCCTCCCATTATATAAGCTTCAGAGTCAGAATTGGAACCCAGGCCTGCTGGCCCAAATCACATGTTCCTTCCACTGTACTGCACTGAGGCTAGGGGCGGGCACTTCTCTAGCCTCTCCCTCTTTCTTTCTGGAGGGAATGCAGTAGGGAGTTGTAGATCAGCTAATCTCATCCCTTTGGGGTTCTGGTGAGTATAAGCTCCAGGGAGTTTGGGAGGACTTGGCAGTAGCGGATTCCTCTTCCCAGACCCATCCTGGCTCCTGGGAAACTGGAGCTCAGCCCCTGGTACCGGGAGTGTCACATTCTTCCCCATGCTCCTCCTTAGGAATCTTGTCCAGCTTTCATCCCCAGACCCTAGTGTCCCACCCTAGGCTCTGTCTGCCCTGGTGCCCTGTGCTCCCCTGCCCTTTCCACTCTTACTTATAGTGGCTCAGAGTACTTCCCTGGGACTCCAATAGATGATTATAATCCTTGCTCTACCACTTAGTTGTCTAAGAGATCTTAGCTCCTAAATATGTTGGTGTTCTCACCTGTAAAATGTGTATAAAGGCAGCTGCCTCATAGGGGAACGTGTTAAATGACAAAACAAATGCAAAACATTTAGCAGAATTCCTGGCTCCTAATGGGTTCTTAGTAAATGGCAGCTCTTGCTGTGAGGATTACTGCCTAGCCTACTTTGTTGTTGTTGTTGATTTTGAGATGGAGTCTCACTCTTGTCACCCAGGTTAGAGTGCAATGGCTTGATCTCGGCTCACTGCAACCTCCACCTCCTGGGTTCAAGTGATTTTCTTGCCTCAGCCTCTCGAGCAGCTGGGATTACAGGTGCCCTCTACCACACCTGGCTAATTTTTGTACTTTTGGTAGAGACGGGGTTTCACCATGTTGGCCAGGCTGGGCTCAAACTCCTAACCTCAAGTGATCCAGCCTCCTTAGCCTCCCAAAGTGCTAGGATTACAGGCATGAGCGACCACGCCTGGCCAGCCTGCTTTGGTCTTCTCTTGGACTGACCCCAGGTTTAGGACATCTCCCTTCTTTAACTTTGCCTCTCCCATGACTTTCTCCTAAGGGTGGTGGTTTAAAGCCGCTTTCTTCAGGAAGCCCTCCTGGGATTAACCCAGCCCATTTTTCCCATCCCTCATCCTTTCCCCTTACTTATTATCTTTTTATTTCCTTTTGGCACATGATTGTTGAGCCAGTACTGTGCTAAAAGCCCTATTGGGGTATAAAGACAGAAAAGATATGGGTTCTGCTATGGATCTTACCTTTGAGGCAGTGTGGTGGTGGTGATAACAGATATATTCACAGGTAACAATAATAAAGGCAGATGGTGATACAGGGTAGGTAATGTGAGCACAGAGGAAGGAACAAAGAAATTGAGTGTCATCAAGGAAGACTTTGGAGAGGAGGTAGCATTTGGTCTGGTCTTAGATGATAAGTAATCTTCTCTACCTATAGAGAAGGTTGGGACAGCTCTTCTGGCCTAAGGAAGCAATATAAGAAAGGCCTGAGAGTTTATAGCCACACAGCTGAGTGTACAGTGTGGCTGAGCTAAGAGGACATGGAGGCAGTAGGAGGGAGGGGAGCCGCAAAGGGTAGAACCAGCTTGGGAGCCCTAAGTGCCTGGTAAGGAGTTTGTGCTTTATCCTGTGGGTAATGAGGAGTCACTGAAAGATTGTGAGGTGAGGTGTGATCTGACCTTACTTGTGAATTTTTTAAAAATTATTTAAGTAATATTTCATTTTAGAAAGTAATTTTTCTTTTTAGAAAAATTAGAAAATTGAGATGAGCAAACACACCTCAAAGTCATCTTAGGAAGATATTTGTGACAGTGTGGAGCGGATCAGGAAGCTGACAGTGGAAGTAGAGTCTGGCGAGAAGGTCCAGGCCAGGGAAGCAGAGGGCCTGGATTTGGGTGGTGGCAAGTGGGGTTGGGACAGGGGGAATGGGGCAGATAGAGTGTCTCCAGACTTTGGGACCCATTAGCCATGGGGTAAGGGAAGGGAGATTTGAGGATCTGGGTGGTGGGCCCAATACAGGGTCATTGGTCAAGGGAGGGAGGGAGGTGTGAGAGAAGGAGCCCACATGGCAGCCTGAGTTTTCTTAGGGTAAGTTCAAGCCAAGCAGAAGAGCCGGTTGATCCTCTTCACTTGAGCCTTGAATCTCTGGGCAGGGGAGCCAGCCAGTTCTCACGTTGGGCTCAGCCCTGTCTCCCCAGGGCCTGACCAACCACCCCATCTCCTCTAGGAGCGCCTGGCCGTCCTCGACAGTCAGGCCGGGCAGATCCGGGCTCAGGCTGTGCAAGAGTCGGAACGCTTGGCCCGGGACAAGAATGCTTCCTTACAGCTGCTGCAAAAGGTAGTGTCCCTCGGGTTGGGCTGGGGGATTTGGAGTAGGATAAGCGGGAGGGGAGTGCAGAAGGGCTGGGGTGCAGGTGTGCTGGGGTGGAGCACGGGGCGCCCCCTCATGCAGTCTCCTGGCTCCCGCTTCTCTTTGACACTCTGCCACTCTGGGCTTCCAGGAGAAGGAGAAACTGACTGTTCTGGAAAGGAGATACCACTCACTCACAGGGGGCAGGCCTTTCCCGAAGACCACATCGACCCTCAAAGAGGTATCATCATTGGGTTAGCCCCAGCTTCAGGCCCAAGGGGTGTCCCAGCAGGCTCTGAGTAACATATGGCACTTTCACCCCAATGGCTGAGGTTCTGTGGGGGCATCTTCCTGAATGGGAGAGATTTGAGGAGGAATGGCCCCAAGCTCTGGGGTTTGACCTTCCATGGCTACCAGCTGCCTCATTTAGTTGCCTTTTGGGCTCCCAGGAGCCCACTGATTTCACTGTTTTTGGTGGCTGAGTATGTTTGGGGACTCAGGGGTCTGGGTTGGGTGGGCAGACAGCTCAGAGGTTTGGTAGGGGCCGGGCTGGATGGACTCACCTTGAAGGGGAGCATAGGGATCTAGGGATGCTGATACTGGGGCTCCTGGGCTTCAGTCCTGAGTTAGGCCTTTGTCTCAGAAGAGGACATTGGGGCCCCATAAGTGGTTCTTCCCCAGGTCTGTATGTCTGGTGAGTGAGTTCCAAATAGAACATATCTGGTTTACCAACTTCTTTCCCTCCCTCCCTGCCTCGCTACACAAACAATTTAGGCCTGGGGTGGGGAGCTGGGTTGAGTGTGAGGGATGCAGCCCCTCACCATGTCCCCTCTCTGTAGGCTGAGCTGCTCATCTCCGATTCCTCAGAGATGGGGCTGGGGACTAAGGCTCTGGGCCTTTTCCCAGGGTCTTTTCAGGCTGGGGCCTCCTCTGTCTCTTTAACCCCACCTGCTTCCACTCTTCTCTGCCCCAAAGCACAAGAGGTAATCACAGCTAACTGCGTACTCTGCTTTGCCCACTGCCTGCCTGGCTGCCTGCTGAGCCTCTGCCTTCAGCTCCTTCCAGGGTCTAGCTGAAGGGCATGTGGTGATAATTTCTCAGTTGACCAGCGTTTGGGAGGGTTTGTGTGAGCATGACATGCCGCCATTCCATAGAGTGCCTGGGCAGCCCATTAAATTGCATATGAATTTGCCTATATTCTGCATGCCAATCATCAGTTCTCACAACATGCTGGACCCTCTGGCTCATTTTCCTTTTCCATGATCCCAGAGGACAACCTGGTTCTAGAGCTAGGCCTGGATGGGCCCCTTGGGTAGGGCAGGCTTATGATCCTGTGCTTTGATTCAGCATGCATTGTGGAGGTCTACCATGCTCCTAGCACCCAGATAAACTCAGTTTCTAAGGACAGGTGATGAATACAACAGTCCCTGTTCTCCCAACCCACAGTTGAATGTGTTGGCATCTTTCCAAGGACTCACCTTGGGCAGTGGGCCTATTTTTCTGCCAGGCTTTTAGCTGTTCCTTGCTAAGGCCCTGGTGATGTCTCTACCTTCCCTCACCTGTTTCTAGCTCCTGCCTGGGCTGATGGGGTGTGAGGGGGCCCTGGGGAATGGTGTGACTGGTGTTCAGTGCTGCATGCGTGTACCCCACTGGGGATGCCCAGGTTGTTGGAGACAGGTGGGGTCTCTGGGAGCTGAGTTCTGATCCTCAGTGAACTCTTAGAAGGCCTTCTGTGGGATTCTTTGCCTGCCCCCAGCCCAGGGCGAATTCAGACATGGGTCTTCAGGGTCTGCCTGGGGCAGGACTGGATGCCAAGGTGGCTCCAAAAGTGGAGGGCAGGAGGAGCCTTCAGACAGTTGGTTCTGCTGTCTTTTTCTGGTCTCCGTCACTCCCTGCAGCCATCTATGGGCATAGTAGGCATCCCACCCCTGCCTTGGATTTTGTATTGACATGGAGTGACGGCCCTGTGGCCTGGCATGGAGTTTGGGGTGTTGGGCACCTTGTTGAACCTGCTTAACCCCTTCTTTGCCCACCCCTACCCCTTTCACTGGGTACCCCAGGAGTATGTGACCCTGGCAGAAGTTTTCCAGCTGTGTTCCCGCTTGGACCCCTATGCTTCTGCCACCTCCCCCAGTGTGCTCGCCCAGCCCCTGCCTGACAGTGAGGTACCAGCCATCGAGGGTGCCCACCAATGCCCAAGGACCTCTTTATGGATGACCTAGATTCCCCCTTGGGCCTGGGTGGGGCTGGAGGGACAGACAGCAGGGTCTGTCTTTGACAGTGAGGGAGAAGGGCAGCCTGCACAAGGGGAGGTTGGGAGTGGTTTCTTTTCTTCCCCGGGGCCTTGGGAGCTTTCTTTAGCTCCTACGGTCCCGGAAGGGGCAGGCCTTCTGCTCTAGGATGAGGGCATTGAGTTGAGAGGACTCTGGCTCTCCTAGGCTGCAGGGTCTCTACTTCCTGCCCTTTCCTTCCCTTCCCCTGTAGGTAGGGCCGTCTCATGTGTTCTATTCCCATTAACCTCTTATATTCCCTCCTGCGTCTGGCCTTGCCCCAAGTACCTGATGCTTGAGCAGCTAAAGGTGATGCGGGGCACCTCGCCCATGCCCCCAGCCCCTGTGCCAGGCCTTCCTCCCTGGGCCTCCGCCTCCCGGGACCTGGTTCCCACCACCTGCCTTCCTCCCATGCTGCCCTCCTCCTCCTTCGCTTCCATCATGCCTTCACCCAAGGTTGGTGGTCTGTGAGTTCTTGCTACCCCCACCCATGACTGGTGTGCTCCGTGTGTGTTTTGCCGCTGCTCACCTGGCCTCTTGGCTCTGGGCCAGCCCAAAGGGAGTGCCCAGTGCCTGCAAGCTCTGTCTGGTGGCTGGTTTCATTGTAGCACATGTTTATGGTCTGGAAGTTGTACCCTGACTGTTTCTCTTTGCCCTTATTACACTCAGGGCAACTGTTGTCTCACTGTTTTTCTCTTCTTTTTCTTGATGCTCTCCTTTCTCCCTTCCTTCCTTCCCTTCTTCCTTCACCTTCCTGTCCATTTCCCTGATATGGCCTTCCTTTAACCTTCCCCTTCCTTCTTCCTCTTCTTTCTTCTTTCTCCCTTCTCCTGCCTTTTCTTTTCCCTTTATTTCCTGGCCTTTCCTCTCCATCCTTCCTCTCCTGTCCCTTTTTCCCCTTCCCATTCCTACCTCCAGATGGAGAAGCTGCTGCTCCCTGCTGTAGACTTAGAGCAGTGGTACCAGGAGCTGATGGCCGGGCTGGGGACTGGCCCTGCTGCAGCCTCCCCTCACTCTTCTCCCCCGCCTCTGCCTGCCAAAGCTTCCCATCAGCTGCAGGTAACCCCTCCTTCACGGCCCATCCAACCCCAGCCTTTGTACCTGTTTACTCTGATACCTCCTGCCAATCCATCAGCCACACAGTACCACCTTGAGCAGAGGTGTCAGCCCAGCAAGGGCAATGAGGGTGCCTCTGGTCCCTGAGAGGGTCACTCCATGGGCAGCCATCCTAGCATGTGGGTAACCAGAGGGCCAGCCTCCTGAGTCTAAAGCTATCTGATGAGTGTCTAGTGGAAGGGGGTTCTGGAGCTGTGGTCCGGTTGGGATCTGTTTGGTGCCCTGTGCTGAGCCAGGCTGTGGGTCTGGCCTATGCTTGGCAGCCCCACACCCGGAGCTTCTCACCCAGTCCGGGGACCTGACACGCTCTTGGGCCTGTTGCAACTGGAACTGGTGTGTCCTGGGAGAACTGCTGGTATTTTGTTCTCCTGGTCTCTCCAGGGGTGACACTTGGAAGCAGAAAAGAAGGGGCAAAGACTCTGAAGTGACAGCCCAAGCCTCCTGAGAGTTGCCATGGAGGATGTGGGCCTATCTGAACCTGCAGCAAGCAACTAACCATGGGGTGGGAAAGGGGCTCAGATAGTGTTCCCCTCAGGTTTCCTTCACTGACCTGCTGCAGTGCCTAAGATTTGCAATTTAAGATCATACCTTGAATGAAGGCACTGCATCTGTAAGACTGTGACCTCAGCTAAAATGTCGTGTTTCCTTGGGGAGGAGTTTGATTGTATAATACTTGTATTGTGTACCCCACTGGTTAGAGGCTTTAACATGTTTTGATTCTCTTAGTCATCACCATAGGCCTTTGAGGTAGATGAACTCTTATTTTATAGATGAGACACTGGGGCCTGGAGAAGATAAGTAATCTCTCCAAGGCCACACAGCTAGGAAGTAGCAGAGCTGATGCCAAGTCAGGGTTTGTGACTCTAAAGGCCATATTCACTGCATGCTGGTGCTTCAGGGGAGTTTGGCGATTATTTAGTCTAGTCCTACCCGCTTCTTTTGCAGATAAGGAAGTCAAGGCCCCGAGTAGGGAGGTGTGTGGCCCAAGGTCCCACAGCCTGTTAGTGGCTGAGGTAGGACCAGAGGGAACTCAGCTTCTGGTTGGTATCCTGCACCTGCCTGACTGACGTTAAATCCTCGCATAGGTCTGTTTACAGCTCTTTTCTTAGACCCAGGGTTGGGCTAGGGATTGGCCCAGGGAAGAGCAGCCTGGAAAGGAGAATTGGCAGCTGCCGAGGAGGCTCAACCTTGTTGTCAGAGCCAGAAGGCCTCAGAGGCCTGGTGCCAGGGCGGTACTTCAGATCACAGCCAGACGAGGTGACATGGGGGAGGTGGCCAATGGGGGAGCCAGAAGTCACTGGGCACTATCTTTTCTCTCCAGGTTTACCGCTCCAAGATGGATGGCGAGGCCACCAGCCCCCTTCCCCGGACTCGCAGCGGCCCCCTCCCCTCCTCCTCTGGCTCGTCCTCCTCCTCCTCCCAGCTCAGCGTGGCTACCTTGGGGCGTAGCCCCTCCCCAAAGGTCTGAGGACAGTGGGTGGGGTTGCACATCTGGCAGGGGATGGAGACTGCCATGCTGGGGAGAGGCCAAGACCACCCATAAAAGCCTTGGGGATGTGGCTAAGGGTCTTCTGAGCCCATATCCAAATGCTCCATTCCTCTGCAGAGCGCTCTGCTCACCCAAAATGGCACGGGCAGTCTTCCTCGCAACCTGGCAGCCACGCTCCAGGACATCGAGACCAAGCGCCAGCTAGCTCTGCAGCAGAAGGGTGAGTGACTGCACCGCCAGCCCACCTGCTCTCCTGAGGGGACCCTCCTCCATGCTCACACCTTTCACAGGATGTTTTTCCTTTCACTGGGATCTAAGCAAGAGCAGAAAGGATTTAGATTGGGTACCTAAAGAAGAGCTTTTGGGATATTTATCAAAAGCCTTCAGGGCAGAAGACTAAGGGTCTGGGGGGCTGTGATGTCTTTCCTAGAGAACCTAGCCAATAAGGGAGGTGCCTGTGGATCTGAGTTGGGTTAGACATTGCCCTCTCTGGAGGCAGGGGATGGATTTGATGACTTCTAGAAATGGTTGCCTGAGATACTGGCTCTGGGGACCCAAGAGTCCTTGTTGCTTGTGTGCAATTTGGTTGTTTTGAAAGCCCATGTCTGTGCCTCTCTCTCCTCTTACCCCCTCTGTGTCTCTACCGTACCCTCTGCCTGGGGTCCCCCACGCCAGTCGAGTCGCTTCCCGCCGAGCCCCTTCCAACCGACGACCCAGCAGGTAGAACGTTGGTCATAGAGGTCATTGCTTTGGCCAGGCAGCCCCTGCCCTGGCATCAGCATGATGTGTCCTGCCCAGGCCCCCACTGCCTGCAGGCAGGTCCCAGGCTGAGCTGGGTTGGGTCATCCGCTGGCCTCACCCCTCTAGCTGGCCTCTCTTCTGCCCTCAGCTGTGCTCTACTGTGTCTCCCCTGCCTTCTTTCCTGCTTTTGTTGCTTTTGCTTCTGCATCGCAGCGGGGTCTGCATTGGCACTGTGGGTGCTCATGGGGTTTCTGCCATCTCTTCCTTCTCCCTTCTCCAGCAGGCAGGGTGGGTGCATGTTTCCTGCCTAGACCTACTTAGGCCTTGGTTGTGAGCTGGAGCCAGCTGGCTGTCATGCTGCCTGGGCACTACTTGGGTAGGTTTGGTGTCCTGTGTGGACTCAGGATGCGAAAGAGCACTGAAGCCAGACGGTGTGGCTGTGGCCGGTTGTGCAGGCAACTGAAGCATTGGCAGAGCAACCAGGCCTGGAGCTGCAGGGGCCTTAGGGAAGCTGCGGGGAGAGGGGGCTGCTCTGTGTTAACCTCTCCTTGCTCGCCCCTCCCTCTGTTTGTGGTGCTGCCGGTGGCCTTCTCCTTAGCTTCGTGGGGAGCCCACTGTGACTCCCACCTGTCTCTCCTGCAGGACAACAAGTGATTGAGGAGCAACGGCGACGACTGGCCGAACTGAAGCAGAAAGCGGCAGCTGAGGCACAGTGCCAGTGGGATGCCCTGCACGGGGCAGCACCCTTCCCAGCGGGCCCCTCGGGCTTCCCCCCTCTCATGCACCACTCTATCCTACACCACCTGCCTGCTGGGCGGGAGCGTGGGGAGGAGAGTGAGCACGCCTATGATACGCTGAGTCTGGAGAGCTCTGACAGCATGGAGACCAGCATCTCCACTGGGGGCAACTCGGCCTGCTCCCCTGACAACATGTCCAGGTACCCCTTATGCCTGGGCCTGCCGCCTCCCTCAGCCACCTCCTCGGCTCCTTGATGCACCTCCTCTTCCCCTTCTCTCTGCAGTGCGAGTGGTCTGGACATGGGGAAGATCGAGGAGATGGAGAAGATGCTGAAAGAGGCTCATGCAGAGAAGAGCCGGCTCATGGAGTCGAGGGTGAGTTTGACCTGGATCGAGAAGGCAGAAGGTGGTGGGCACAGAGCTGCCTGCTGCCTGTCCAGGGCCTGTGCTCCACCCCAAGCCCTTCCACCCACATGAGCTTTGCAACATTCCCTTGGGGTAGAAAATGTTTTAAAAGGTTGTTTTCCTCAAACGGGCATAGGGAGGCTTGGTGAGATTACAGCTTCATGGCTCTTAGGAACAGAGAAGGCAGCACGGTAATCATTCTCCAGTCAAGACTTTCTTGTATGGAAACATCCAGGTTTTGCATGTTTACTTCTTAGACTTTTTGGCAACTACAGGGATTTTGATTCCTGTCTACCTGCATGCAGGCCATTCCTCTTGGGGCTGATTAGGAAAAGCAGGAACTATGGCTGAAGTATAGACCAGAAGAGGAGACAGATGTCCAAGGCAGAGTAGAGGTGTTGGCTGGGGAGCTTTGGGAGCAGAGAAGGCTGACAGCTCCTTCACGTGGCATGGAGCTGGGATTCAGCAAAGAGGGGCCTGTGGTTTATCCTGGGCAGAGGCAGGCTGATTAAATGTGTGCCTAGGAAGGAGGATAAATAAAGGATCTGCAGAAGCTGTTCTGTGTCCCCCATTCAAGGTACTCTGCATATTTGAGATGAGAATGGGACGCAGGGAATAGGGTCAGCAGCTTGAGAGATTTAATAAAAAAGAGATACTGTCAGTTTGAATGGAGGACCAACCAGAAAAGAATGCCTCCTGTCTTATTTATGTCTAAGTATGGCAAATGTCTAAGCAGCTCCCAGCAAATGTGGGGAAAGGAGATTCTGCTAAATTTTGAGCTGGGAAGAAATGGTAAATGGGAGTTAATGGTATAAGAGGTCTTTATCAGTAATTAAGACATATAAAGCATCACTGACATGCTTTGTATTTAATTATTTGTTTTAATGACTTCTAAAATCCTTTTATAGTGGCTTTTATAAGTTCACTTCTGACCTTAGTCTCTAGTCACTTTTCTCTCTCTCTCTCTCTTTTTTTTTTTTTTAAGATGGGGTTTCACCATGTTGATCAGGTTGGTCTTGAACTCCCGACCTCAGGTGATCCGCCCACCTTGGCCTCCAAAGTGCTTGGATTACAGGCGTGAGCAACCACGCCCAGCCTCTAGTCACTTTTTCCCCGTAAAGTGTGAAGTTCAACAGCAAATGTTTCTAATTTGGAGTTTCAAAGGCCTTCAGTTAGTGATTCAAATTCAACCATTGAATATATTAGTTGTCAAAAAAACTTGTTTAGATAACACATGTTCTGAGAAATCAGTTACAATTGTAAGAACCCCATTTATTTTTTGAGTGCTTTCCTACTGGAATCAGTGATGTGCATTTATATATATGATCTAATTTCATTTGCACTATAATTCCCGGAATGGGCATTCTTAACTTCATGTCACAGATGAGACAACTGAGGCTTAAAAAGTTTAAATGGCTGGGTGCAATGGCTCATTCCTGTAATCCCAGCTACTTGGGAGGCTGAGGCAGGAGAATCGCCGAGATCACGCCACTGCATTCCAGCCTGGGCAACAGAGTGAGACTCGATCTCAAAAAAAAAAAAAGAATTTAAATAATTTTATCAGGGTCACAGAGCCCATAGTGGTAGCAGGGCCAGGGTTTGAAGCCAGGACAGTCATGACTTAAAGCATTTATCTTTAACCAGCCAGGGCTCTTGGAGTGGGTGGGCTTTGAAAATGTTGCCTCTTCATGCCAGACTACCCTGAGGGGGATGCCTCCCGTAGCCCTGCCCAGTGTGATGAAGGCCAGTTGGGAGAAGAGGGTGGCCATAGGTGCTGACCCCTTGGCTTTGGGGGCAGGAGCGGGAGATGGAGCTGCGGCGGCAGGCCCTGGAGGAGGAGCGGCGGAGGCGTGAGCAGGTAGAACGAAGGCTGCAGAGTGAGAGTGCCCGGAGGCAGCAGCTGGTGGAGAAGGAGGTCAAGATGCGGGAGAAACAATTTTCCCAGGTGAATGGGCAGTGGGGGGCAGTGGTGGCTGGCTTGACAGTGAGGGCTGTAGAGAAGGAGGGAAATCCCAGGGCTCCTGTGTTGGGCTGTAAAACCTGTTCTACTCCAGAAAAGATTGCTGCTGGCTTAACACAAGCAGAATTCCACTTGGGACTCACTGGGGTAGTGGGTTGTAAGGATGTGGCAGGCCACCTTGTAGACATCCGGGGTCAGAGAAGAGGGTCTGGACAGGCATCCCAGAGATGGGAGCTGATAGCCAAGAATCAGAGTAGCTCCCCTTGGCCTCTCTCCAGGGCCTCAGATCTGCTTCATGAACCTGCAGTGCACCTTCCCTTCTGCTTCCCCTGCTACCCCTTCTGCATGTGGAACTTCAGGGTGTGCTGGCCCACCCCTGGTAGGACCTTTCAGCTCCAGTCCCCACCATCAGTGGGTGACCTCACTCTGACTTTTGATTTATATCTCCAAGACAGAATTGTACTAGTTTCTCTTTGGGACAGAAATCCCTCCTTGCCCAAAGGCCAGCTCTACCCTTTCTCCTTAAGCAGGAGATTTGAGCAGAACAATTGAAAGCAGGAGAAATTGGGTTGGGCTGAGAAATCTGTCCATGTCTCTGGTCCCAAATCCTAACTCCCACAACCCCCCATGAGAATCTGTAGGACATGATAGGCTGTCCCTTCTGATTAGGTCTCTGTAGGCTTCCCCAGGTTGGGAGTCCCCTGGAATCTCCCCCAGCAGTGATCACAACTTCCCTCATTTCCTACAGTGTAACAAAATAAATTCTAAGGGATAGGTCATCTGGATTGGGTTTGGGAAATAATGAGAAGGGGCTGGGCACAATGGCTTACACCTATAATCCCAGCACTTTGGGAGGCCAAGGTACACAGATCACTTGAGGCCAGGAGTTCTGAGACCAGCCTGCCCGAAACATGGCGAATCCCCATCTCTACAAAAAATACAAAAATGGCTGGGCATGGTATTGCACACCTGTAATCCCAGCTACTCTGATGTCTGAGGCAGGAGAATCGCTTGAGTCCAAAAGGTAGAGGTTGCAGTGAGCTGAGATCTTGCCACTGCACTCTAGCCTGGATGACGGAGTGAAATTCTGTCTCAGGAAAAAAAAAAAAAAGCTCTGTGAATTTTACCTCTGTGGTTGGAGTGTTTGTAAAATGCCTGGCTTACCTTTCCTGCTTCAATCAGTGACTGCTCTCTGGGGTCTCTCTTCTAGCCCCTGTCCTGGGGTTCAGGCATTGCTGCAGTGGCCACCCATGTCTGGTGTGGGAGATGGGTGGAATCAGCTATCTATGGGGTCATGTGTTTTGTTTTTTTCTTTAAATAATGTGTGATGTTGCCTTGTCATTTTAATTTTCTTCCGAGAAAGGAAGAGTAGAAAATAATTGCGAATTCTAGTCAGTATCAGAGGTAGAGTAGACCTTAGTAATTATCTAGTTCAAAGCCCATGTTTTACATGGAAGGAAACTGAAGCCCAGAGAAGGGATGTGACCTAAACAAGGTCCCCATTGAAGTCGGAGACTAGATTTCTTATTAGGCTTTTCTTCCCAGAGCATGTTCATATCTGGCTTCTTGCTTTTTTCTGTTTGGCTCAGGAGGGAAAGAAGGGGCAGGGCAAGACAGAGATGCCATGTCTTGGTCATAGGTGGGAAAACTGAGGCATAGGGCTTCGCAATTTGCCCAGCCCTAGGTAGAGTCAACGTAGGTATGGTAGGTCTCCACTTGTGCCATAAGCCCTATGGAGCCAAAGTGACCACCATGGGTTAGGGAGGGGTGATGTCAGGCTGTTGGGCATTTAGAACTGAAGCCTAGGGGCCTGGACAGGGGAATAATGAGGAAGAGAGGAGACTCTCCTGACCTTCCCTTTTGCTTCCAGGCACGACCCCTGACCCGCTACCTGCCAATCCGGAAGGAGGACTTTGATCTGAAGACCCATATTGAGTCATCAGGCCATGGTGTTGATACCTGTCTGCATGTGGTGCTCAGCAGCAAGGTACAAGGCGTGTGTGGCCCTGGGGTGCTGGGGAGAGGGAGGACCCCATGGCGAGAGGTACCTCCTGGGTCATTGGAATAGTGGCCTCAGTTTCTACCCTTACCTAACCAGGTCTCTGTCCCACAGCCTGGTGTGCTGGCCTGAAGGGATGTTGGGGACAGTCACCCATGAATACAGGCACAGGCAATGGCATACACTTAATGCTTAAGGGCAGCACATTTGGGTCCTTCCTTACTCCTGCTTCCCACCAGGTCTGCCGGGGCTACTTGGTCAAGATGGGCGGCAAGATTAAATCATGGAAGAAGCGCTGGTTTGTCTTCGACCGGCTCAAGCGCACCCTTTCCTATTACGTGGGTGAGTTCCCACAAGGCCACCATAGGAGCCAGCCAGGACCCCTAGGCTCTGTTACCTAGGACAGCTGGTCTTCTGGAAGGAGGCCAAGCTTCCAAGTCGGGGACCAGAGGCTTGGGCTGTCCTCCTTCCCTGAAAATGTATGGAATGTACTTGGCTCACTTCCATTTATGTATTCATTCATTCATTCATTCATTCAGCAATATTGCTAAGCATCTAATAAGTTCCAGGCACTGTCCTAGGCTTTGGTGATAAGTGAGATGGCCACAGCTCTCTCATGGAGCTTATAGTCGGGGAAGCAGACAAGATTTAACAGTGTACAATGGGCATGCTGATAGGAGACACCCAGGCACTGCAGAAGCATGAGGTATTATGGTCAGAGTTGGGCTGGGAACTACTCCTTGGACAAATTCCCTCAGAGACTCCAAGACAAGCAGTTGAATAGTGCCAAGGAGTGCTCAGGATAGCCCAGCAAGAGGCCAGCTGGCCCCTCTTGCTCTCTCAGCTCTCTCCATTCCAGCTTCTAGCTTAGTTTCCCATCCCTGGAACTCCCTTTGGACTTTTCCACTTGGAGCATGGGATGCTGTGTCACCCTAGTCAGGAGAAGGTGAGGTATGCTGCAGTAATAAGAAGTCTTAAAATCCCAGTGGCTGGACAGGTATGGTGGCTCACACCTGCGATCCCAGCACTTTGGGAGACCAAGGCGAGCAGATCACTTGAGGCTAGGAGATTGAGACCAGGCTGGGCAACGTGTTGAAACCCTGTCTCTACTACAAATACAAAAATTAGCTGAGTGTGGTGGCACGCGCCTGTAGTCCCAGCTACTTGGGAGGCTGAGCACGAGAATTGCTTGAACCCAAGAGATGGAGGTTGTAGTGAACCAAGATTATGCCACTGCACTCCAGCCTGGGCAACAGAATGAGACTCTGTCTCAAAAAAATGAATTAAAAAAGAAAATCCCAGTGGCTCACAAGTACTAGGTTTCCTTATGCCCAATACATGTCTGTTGCACACTGTGAGTTGGTAGGGGCTCTGCTCTGCATCAGTGTTGTCTTTGCTTCAGCTGCCTTTTGGGAACATTGCTGGCCACAGTGACAGAGGGAAAGGGAGGCTTTAGTGAGCCCTGCCTTGGTATTAAATGTCCCAGCTGGGAGGTGACATACATCATTTCTGTTCACAAGTCATTGGTGGGGCTCTCTTCCAGTCACACAGCCTCACCCAGTCACAGAGCTGGGAAGACCAATCCTGCTAGGAGCTCAGACGAGGGGAAAGGGCTGCAGAGTTTGGTGCCAGAGATGCTCAGGTCTGGAGTGCCCACTTCCCCCTAACCTGGTCCCTTATCACCTGCTGGCCCCTCTAAGAAGCTTTTCCTGACCCCCCTCGGTCCTGGGTGTGAGGAGGCAGAAGAGACAGAAACACAGGTGTCCCATGTTTCTCCCTGGGCTGGGAAGGTAGAGAGACTAGGGACTTTGAAGAGAAACAGGCCTGGGGAAAAGAGTTCCATTTTAGGCATGGTTAGATTGGGTGCCTCTGGGACATCTAGGTTTAGGAGGATGGTCAGGATTAGAGGTGGAGTAATGGTTGAAGTAACAGTTGGAGTAACGATAATACCAGATCACCTTTATCAAGTGCTTGTATGAGCCAGGTGCTATGCTAAGCACTCTTCATGCATCATCTCATTAATCTTTGGAACAATCCTGTAAGGGAAACACTGTTTTTATGCCGTTTTACACGAGGAAAATGATGCTTAGAGATGTTAAGTAATTTCCAAAGGTCTCTCAGCTCCTAAGAGATAGGGATAAGACTGAACTGGACAGTCAGACTTCAGAGCAGAGAAGAGGGGAGGGAGAGGGCCAAACTCTGGGGCAGGCCTACCCGTGTGGGGAAGGAGAAAGAGAAGAAACCAGCAGAGGGAGAAAGGGCAGGAGACAGGAAGCCAGCACTAACCATATGCCAGGTGCTGGGCTGGTGCTTGGCATATGTGGCCTTAGTTAGTGTCTGTGAAACAAAAGGAGACCAAGTTCAGATGGCAGGAATAGAAATGGGAGCAGAAACAGGGAAGGAAGCCAGCCAAAGAAGCAGACATTCACAAGCAGGAGGTGTCACCAGCGATGACGGATGCTGCAGAAAGGCCAAGAAAGACGTGGCCCAAAGGCTGTTAGACTCAGGGATGGGAGCTTGTCAAGAGAAGGCTTTCTGCTGTGCATGGGGCCAGGAGCCAGATTGCACAAGATTGAGGATAGGTGGGTGGTAAGGAAGCGGAGGCAGGAGCATGTTACTATTTCCTGTGAAGGAAGGGATGGGAGAGAACAGGGGCTGCAGGGCTGAGCAGGCCCAGAGCCAGGCAGGGCTGGTCCTTTCCCAAGGAGGAAATGTCAGAAATGGGCCTGTGGCTGGATAAGGGCCCTGGGTGCCTTGCCTATTCTGCCTGGACCCTCTTCCTGCCAACTCGATAGAAACCCCCTCATTGCATGGAGTCCAGATTACATATTATCTCTACGAAGCCTTTCCTGACCCCACCTTACTAGGAGTGATTTCCCACCCTCCTCTGAACCCCTGCATTATCCAGGGTCTGTTTTTCCATGTGACATCAATTCAGGAGTGTAAGGACATAATAACAGTGCCACGTTGTGTGCCACACACTGTGAATACCTTAAATGTGTTCTCTCATTTAACACTCATGACAACCTGTGATGCATTGGTGGTCTCATGCAATTCCTAGCCACTCCTTTATTAGCTAGTGACACAGCTGTGTGTCTGTACTTTCTTCCCTATGAGACTGTAGTTTCCTAAGAGAAGGGTCTCTGACTTTTCTATGAATCCGTGTCAAGGACTCATTTGTTCATCATTGAGTACCTACTGTGTGCCAGGTACATAGTTGTTGGTGTTGGGGGAGGTAGACCTATGAATGGATAAAGGAGGATTCAGATTCAGCATAAGTTCTCTACAGAGGACCATCCGTGCTGTGAGAACACAGGAGAGCCTGACTATGCACTGTCATGGTGACCTTTGCAATGGGTCTTGAAGATCGTTTAGGAGTTTGCCAAGGAAATGGGCTGGAGGAGACAGTTCCAGCATACAGAGTGTATTATTAAGGGAACAGTGAGAAGCTCAGATAGGACTTGGGGCTCATGCCGGGGAAGGTTGTGATACAAGGCTGGAGGGGCATGTTAGCACCAGTCCGTAAGTTGCCTTTACCAAGCCATGGAGGTAGGGGAGAGGAGGCGATCTCAGGGAGGAGTTTACTTCCAGGTGGCACCACTGAGTTTAGTGACTGGCGTGACCTCTCCTGTAGGACTCAGTCTCACTGTTAAGGTTGTCAGTTGCAGCACCTGAGCAGTGCCACAAACAAGGCAGCCCAGGCCCTGTGCTTTCCCTTGATAGGGATCCTGCCCCTCCTCACCGAACGGTCACCTCGGCTCAGGTTGTCTGCCCCTTTCCTGCCGCCTCTCACCTCCAGAGGTTATATACTTTATGTATATGCTAAATGCTCTGTATACATGGAGGGAGTGTGCTTCCTTTTTAAAAAAAAAACAGGTAAAAATATCCATATGGTTCAAAAATAAAAAATATATTAAAAAATTGAGAATTATGCCCCCAATCACTACAGGTAACTACTTATATTAATCTCTTGTGTATCCTTCTAGAGTTTCTGTAGGAGAATATAAGCATATACAAACCCTTTTTCTTGCACAAAAGGTGGCATACAGTACATTCCTTATTTACCTCCTAATGTGTCTTAGAGATCATTCTTTATCAAATTTATCTATATCTAGACATTATATCTGGGTATATATTACAGGTTTATTTCTGAGTCTGTATCTGTATCAGATATTTCTTTTTCTTTCTTTTTTTTTTTCTCATTACCTCCAATAATGGCTATAAGCAATTTTTTTTTTTTTTTTTTTGAAACAGAGTTTTGCTTTTGCCCAGACTGGAGTGCAGTGGTATGATCTTGGCTCGCTGCAACCTCCACCTCCCGGGTTCAAGCGATTCTCCTCCCTCAGCCTCCCAAATAGCTGGGATTACAGGGGTATGCCACCATACCTGGCAAATTTTTATATTTTGAGTAGAGACAGGGTTTCACCATGTTGGCCAGGCTGGTCTCAAACTCCTGACCTCAGGTGATCTGCCTGCCTTGGCCTCCCAAAGCGCTGGGATTACAGATGTGAGCCACTGCACCTGGCCTATTTTAGATATTTCTATGTCATTCTACTTAACAGCTGTATTTAGTCTTCCATGATGTGGCACACACTAACTTATTAACCAGTTTCCACTTGACGGATATTTTGGTTGTTTCCAATCTTCTGTGACTATAGACAATACTGTGCTTAATAATCTTGTGTGTGTTACTTTGTATATGTGAAAGAGAAATTCCCCTAAATGTAAGCATTGGATCAAAAGACAAATGTCTATCTAATTTTGATAGACATGGCCAAATTGTTTATAAAGGTTTTACCAATTTATACTCCCACCTGTCGTTAGACTGCCTCCTTCGCCATAGATTTGCCAAAAGTGTGGTGTATATTCATTGTAGGTTTTTGTCATTGGGTAGGTGAGAAGTGGCATCTCAGTGGAGTTCTGATTTGTATTTCTCTGTGATTATGAATGAGGCTGAGCATTATCCCTATCTTTAGGGTTCTGTATTGGGTTGTGTTTGGGGGTCTTGGGAGACTAGGATCTTCACCCCATTTCCCAGATTTGGAAGCTCAGTTCTTGGAGCTCCACATAAACGGAGCTAGACCTGAAGTGTGACCAGCTTCATAGCCCACCCTTACTTCCTTTGCAGACAAGCATGAGACGAAGCTGAAGGGAGTCATCTATTTCCAGGCCATTGAGGAAGTGTACTATGACCACCTGCGCAGTGCAGCCAAGGTCAGGAGTGCAGGGCAGCAGAGGGGGGCCAGAGGGACAGCCATGGGGAAGGGGCTGTACGGAGGCTCCAACCCAGTCCTTGTTCTCTTTATCAACTTTCTCTTCCTTTCTCCTTCTCCCATTCCCAGAAGAGTTTTTTCCGCTTCACTATGGTGACTGAGGTACCCCTCTCCCCTTAGCTGTAACCAGCACATTAACACGTCCTGTACCCCACTCATCCCTGACCCTTGACTCTCCCCTTCATCTCCGTCCCTTCCCCCAGGCCCAAGGGAGGAGCAGAAAGCAGGTTGCAAAGAGCAAGAAGCTCCTGTGGGCTTGGGTGCCTCCCTCTCCTTGTTGTCTCCCTCTCCTGGAAATGTCAGCAGGATGTCTCCCCATGGGGGGCTGACGACGCTGAAGGGATGGCCGGAAGGGGTGGAGGGGACCCTCAGAGACTAGATTTGATAGGGAGAAATTGATACATAGGAGATATTTGAGGCTGGGGCCCACTTCCCTAATGCAAGTCAGCCTCCCTCCCACCAACCCTCTGCTGCCCACCCCAGCCCTGACCTCTGCTCCTCTGGGGTCCCGGGGCCTAGCATCCTGCTTGTAGCTTTTTCTGTCTACCCCTGTTTTGCTGAGAGGAAACTCTAGTCTTCATTGGAACAGCCCTTTGTGTCTGATCCTCTTGATACTTACTTTGGAACCTGGGGGTGCCAAGGACCAGTACCCCCCTTATCAGGGTATAGCTCCGTCAGGGTCCAGGGAGCTTAGAGAACCCAGGACTGCTGTGGTGTGAGAAGGGAACATTTCAGCCTGGCTCACATTGACTGGTGGGGACTAAGCTCTGGGCCTATTTAGGACTCAGCCGGAAGCTCCAGGACTTCCTGGGGCTGGGAAGGGAAAGGGCTGATAGGGAGGCAAGTGAGAATATTCCTGGGCATGGGTGAGCCCCATCTTAGACCTGCCCCTCTTCCCTTGGCAGAGCCCGAACCCAGCCCTCACCTTCTGCGTGAAGACCCATGACCGGCTGTACTACATGGTGGCCCCGTCTGCAGAGGCCATGCGCATCTGGATGGATGTCATCGTCACAGGGGCTGAGGGCTACACTCAGTTCATGAACTAACTGCTATGGGCCTCCTGGCAGAGCACAACTGGGACTTTTATATAAGAAGACTTTAATATTCTATAAGGAGCTTGGTCCTGTGAGTTTCTAGGCTCTGACCTCCTGAAGAACCAGCCAGAAGAAGAAAAGCGGAGGTGGCTTTGCTGCCCCCTGGGAGCCCGGAACTTGCAGTAACCCCTTCAGGGTCCTTCCCTGGGCCCACCCAGGGCTGAGAAGCTGTCACAGAGAGGGCCTCAGCTCTGACCTGACACCTCTCCCCAGCCTGTTTTCTCTTTTCTAAAAGACAAATTATGGTACCATAAGCTGCCAAAGATCCCCTCCTGCCTCAGACCCCTTTGCCAGGGGCCTTGGGGGCTGAGCAGAGCCACATCCAGAGTGGGGTAATAGCTCAGGCAGCCCACTTCCCACTTCTCAAACCCCGCTCTGCCCCATTGTTCTCCCTTCCCTTATACTTTTTATTACCTTGCTCAAGGGCCAGAGATCTCAAGTGTCATCCTTGAGGTCCCAGCTCCATCCCCTAGTTGCAGACCCATCACCATGGTTACCATAGCGACTGCTTCATTGCCATGGTTACATACTAATTGCTGCTGCTCTGTGGCCCAGCCCACTGCTTCAGCTATGGGCCATCTGAAGGTACGTGCCATCATCTCTCCAGCCCAGGCCCCTGGGCATCTCATGCTGGGGGAAGGGACCAAATACCTGCTCCCTGCCCCCTGCCTGTGTCTTCAGCCCTGATGCACAGCCTGCCAGCCCCCCAGTCCAGCCCTCTCCCTTCCACTGGTGCCTTGCTTAGAGCCAGAAGGGATGAAGCCGGGGGATCTAGGGAAGAGAGGAGGAGCAATGCGATTGGGAGAGGAAGCTAGAAGGGTTATGGTTGGAGTTCTGTACAGGGTTGAGTTTCTGACAGGGAAAGAGTGTGGCTCTGATGCTCCTAGAGGGAAAGCCTGAACAGGAGAGGATGCAGCAGAGGGGAAGGGCCCTGTGGTGCCACCGCCCTTCCTTCAGCCTCCCGAGGGTGATGGAAATGGAGAGTGGAGGACCAGGCCTCCAGCTGTCTGGCCTCGCCCTTCACGCCTTAACACTAAGCCCACTTCCCCTGCTCTCCTTCCCAGCACTGAGCCCTTGGTTGCCTGGGCCCAGGCTGGGGGTTTTCAGTATTTGTAAGCATTTCAGCAGAACAATAAAGCCTTTGGACTACAGAAGTGTGTGGAAGGTCGGAGGTGTGGGGCATGGCACTGGGGCATCTGGGGCAGGAGGGCCAGTCTTCCCCCAGAGCAGGATTGCCACCCTATTCAAGGTTCCAGGAGGGAGGTAGACCCCAACCCATGACCTCCAGGTCGCAACCCTGCCTCCCACTTCACTCTGATCAGAGGCCAGGCCGGGAGGCAGGAGGGCATGAAGAGGCAGAAGGCAGGAACTGGCGCAGAGGTTTAATGGGGCAGGAGCTGGGGTCAGGTGAGGAGGGCTGTCACTGTGGCAGGAGGCTGAGCAG